>LIEC01006554.1:0-77355 GCA_001925005.1 Drosera capensis
CCTGGTGGGACTTGGGCAATTTAACTTGATTAAGCTGAGGTACTGAAATGCTTTTGACATCACATTCACCAGCCGATTGAACCCTATCCACCACATTTCATCAGTTGAGACCACAAGTTCACTCCTTTTACTCCTGCCCACCTTGGAGTGACTTCTGCTTTGTTTCCTAGCAGGAAGTGATGGTACTAGTGGTTCCTCAAACATGCCATGAACCACATCCATAGCCTCGGTGTGGTAACTGTTGGTTCAAGAAGCCCCTGGTGACAGTAACTTTCTACTTCCCCTGTGCCAAAGGTGTCAGCAGAGACGAACTTCATGATAATAGTATCATCAATGTATAGATGCTTATGGGATCCTGCATCACGTTCGGCTTTTTTATACAGTAGGTCTTGGTCTTCCATGGACAGGTTACCAGATAATATGTTGTTGCTCCTCCCAGATGCAGGTCCTTCCTCGGCTATTTTCTCTTCGATCTGCTTGGCAACACGATCATTATATACTTCCAAAAATATTAACTTAAGGTCTACAACTCAAGCACAAAGCATGAAAAGCAACCTGAACATTCTTGTTGTTGTGGCAGCCTGTCCGCTGAAGAAATTGTCCATATGACTTCTGCAACTTATCCATAGGCTCTGCAAGACTTCAACAGTAATGAAAGATCAACAACGTTGACTATTCATGACAAGATGACGCCGTACCATTTTTAAAATCTTTTTAGGCAGGTACAATTAAACTATCACACTTGGTGATAATTAGAATATTATCGAGAATAAGCAATTTTGATCCCTTGAACTTCGTAGAAGCAACGTTACAAAAATAGTAAGTACAAATGGATGAAACTATAAAGATAATAGGAATGAGATATTCATGAGTTCTACGGAAGAGTTATCTAACAGAACAACTCTTACAAATCTATTCAGTAAACCATAAACCTATATATATGGGATTTGTAGGATGATTTAAAATCAACCATCTTGTTTGATTTTATATCATAAATGGAAAGATTCAGGGGAAAATTCTGTAACAATGATTCTGTGAAACAGAATCTTTTCAAGAATCTTTGTATAAAATAAGTGATGTTGTCTGATTTTAAATCAACCACACATTTTCGTATATATATAGGGGTTTGTGGAGCTGATTTTATACCATAAAAAGAAAGATTCCTTGGAAGATTCTATGAAATCAATCATATTTACTGATTTTAAATCAACCACACATTTTCATCGTGTGGTTGATGTCGTTTATCATCAACCATACACACAGATATTGCCATCTACATGTTTACATCGTGTTTGCAAATTTTGATAGTCATCGATTACACGTGCATTCGGAATGATATAGCTTGTTTAAGAACTATTTTAAACCATTCATTCTAATGGTTTCTAGTTTTAAGGATTAAAGCATTGGAATGATTTCAATATTTGTTAACATGTTTTATTGCAGTACATGATCGCATCTAAGGGTCGGATTGTTGAGAAACTATGTCCATCCTCGTGTTTCATGAGTGCTTATCTTGTAACTGTACATGAGTTTTGAGGAAATGAAAGGATTACCAACTTGTGGAAACAAAGAAAATATACTGAAGCAATGAGAATACAAGCATGGTAGAGGAGGGTCCATCTCCGGTGCTGCACATAATAATATACACTACCTACTCACCATAATTGATTGCATGTAAATGAAATAGTTTAAACATTTTGCTATTTTGTTTATGTTTGGCAAGTCTAAATATGATTGATTCATTTTATTTATGTCTAATATACATATGAATGCTTCGGTATGTTAGAATAAATAGGTTAGGTTAATTATACGAGTGGTTCGATAATTAATACTCAAGTGAACGCGATATTAAAGTCATAATCAAACTTTTCGAAATGATAAATCAATTTAATTATCATTCATGACTGATCCCAGAAATGAGAACGAAGTTAATCAATCTCCTACACTTTCAGTTTATTGAAAAACACTTAGTATAATTTATCGTGTAGGGTTGTAACGAACCAAATCAAGTCGAGTGTCAACGAATTCGATCTCGAACTTTGACTTTTTATTTCGAGTCGAACATCATCCGATCTTGAGCACCAGTGAGAAACTCGAACTCGAACCGAGTTCGGAAATGTCTCGTCGAGTTTCGAACTACTCTTCGAGTAACTTATCGGATATCGAATCAACTCAAACCCAAGTCGAATCCAATCATTTCTCTAATTCTATCGATGTTACTCAGAAACTCAAGTGTTGTTTATACCTTATAATCATGTAATGTAACTCATCACCCTAAAAGCTAGGATACGGGGATGTGCACTTTTAGATGATCAACGGGATGAGATTCTAGAGATTTTATCCTGGCTTCAGTTTAATTGTTGTCATTTGGAGTTGGAGATGTGGACGGTTAGGATGAATCCATCTATTTCACATCCAACGGCAAACAAGGCATTTTAAATAAAATATAATCAATGGTTCATAATCCATCAAAACCCTAAAGGTTCCGTTAATTCGACGACTCTAATTTATCGAGTTCTCCTCGAACCTAATGATCGAACTCGGACATGATCGCGAGTTTTCGTTGAATCTAACAATTCGATTTCATCGAACCTGCCAAACCCAAAAATCTTGTCAAGTTCGACTTGATTAATGGACTGGAGTCGAGTCGAATCTTAGTCGAGACGAACTCGAACAGTTCGCAAAGAGTTCGACTCGGGTATAACCCTAGTCCTAGGAGCTTAATACTCGATTTAGCGAGTCAACGACAGAGCTTCTAATTCTAAGCGTGACTTTGGATCCTGCAAATGGCTATTCATCTTTTAAAGTAGAGGATGCTTGTAAATTAGCCGAGAAGTTTTATCCTCTTGACTTCTCCAAACAAGAAAAGATCCAATTGGTACATTTTCAACTTGAAGTGCGAAATCATCCAATTTTGCAAAAATTATTGACAATACATGATCTATGTCAAAAGATGATGGTTATAACAGAAAAATCCATCACTCGCCCATTGATTTGAAGGTAATTCTTGTATTAAAGTATTTTAGCTCTTCTTGTCTAAGATAAGCACAAATTTTAATTGTTTCAATTTTACTTATCTTGTAATAAAAGATTGGTTCAACTAGTTTTAACACTTCCGGTTTCAACCGCGACAACAGAGCAAGCTTTTTCAGCTAAGAAAATTATGAGAATGGATGATTTACTCCTCAAAGACTATTTTATTTTCTATATTGAGGATGATATAGCAGAAAATTCAACATAGATAAAGTGATTGATGATTTTTATTTGATGAAGGAGCGAAAGCACAAATGAAATTAAGGACTTGGTTAGTTCTTTTGCAATCGATTTTTTCGAAATTTTCTCAAAAGTCCAGTTTTGTATAGAAACTTAGCCTCTTGGATTAGTTTGATAGTGTTCAGTGAATGTTCCACTGCACCCATGAATTTTTTTGTTTTAGACCCCATGTTGAGACACCACATCAGCAGGAAGTTGTCAGCCACCACAATACTGGCATGTGGTGTACACCACACCACCCCGGCACTCAGCTTGCAAGTCCTTCCACTAGTTTCAACGGATACGTCCTTGTAAATAGGACAAGTCATTCTATACCGTCCAACCATGTCATGGGATTCTAAGGCCCAGGTAATTGCAGTCCACGATTTCTACGCAGGTATGCTTAAGCTACTGTTTTCATTTTTCAATAATTAGTAAATTATTTCGCTTTACGCAAGATATAAAGGCTTAAATGAATTACTTCACTTAACGAGATTAAGCTGATTGACATGCCGCCATGTCAATTGTCAAAGATCAGCTATGAAGATGCGGGAGAGGGATCCTGTCTTGGAGGATATACATCGTATGTCATAGGAGACAATGCAAAATATATCATTATACCACTTCCAAGGACCCTATCGATATTGTGTATAGGGAGTATGGTTATCCTGGCCCCATGAGCATGATTTCCATTCACATATCGCAAAAAACTTCCCTTGGATTTACCCAGTTCGGGCAAAATTTGTCGCAGACTTCCTCTCTAGCGAAGCCGGAACAAGAGATTGAGAATGACGCATGGGACAATGAAGATGAGCAATTGCTAGGCCAAGAAAGGCGTTTGAAAAAGAAGATCGGATGTCATACCTATGAAATGCGGTCCATGGGAAAAAAGATGGAAAATAGTACTCTCACCGTTAAAAAAAAAAAAAAGAAACATGAAGGCCATGTACATATATTAATGTGAGTGTTGACTTAGTGTTAAAATGACCAATATACCCTTCAAAATATGTGAGAGGAAGAAGAGTGAGAAATTGCAGTGGGATTAGATGATGTGATGTAAAATAAATAATGATGATTTTTTGTATTTTTATTCAAAAAGGTAGCATTTTAGGAAGTGTTTCACTTATTTTGGGACGGACAAATAAGAAAATTTGTTTCACTTATTTTGGGACGGAGAGTGTAGTATGTATTATTTATTTATTTATTTATTTTCAATAAATGATTTAGGGTAATCGTACTAAAAGTGAATCTTGTTCACTTTATAATGTTATTGCCTCTGACGTTAATACTCATGCTATGTAGTTTGCTTTCGATGTAGTTTAATTTAAGTACGATTAAGTAGCATTATTAAATATGTAGTGGTTTAATATGGTTATTGAAAAAAAAATTGTTGCGAACAAATTAAAGGCAATGTGGCACATCAATAGTAACGGATATAGTAATAACCAAGGATTTTTTATTTTTTATGAATTCGATAGAGTGTATTCCATGGTGAATGCAATTCTTGAATATTGTAAATTGGCATGGGTTCAAATCCTCGTAATGATTTCTCTTTCACAAAAAGAATTAGAAAATAAAAATAAAAAGCTTAAGCAATATTGTTAAAGAAAGCACATTGACGACAAAAAATGGCTTACTTCAGAGCTCCTAGTCTGTATATTTTCTCAGCCTCATATGCCTGATAAAACAATGACAGCTTCGTACCAATCCCATTCCTCTCCATTTTTCGCAAAATCCCCCTGGGATTCTCCACATAATCCATCTACTTTCCACCGACAAAATACAAACAGGAAAACCAAGATCAACAAAACGAAAAAAAAAAAAAAAAAACACATAATCCACACAAACCATCGTAATGAAGTCTTTCCTCACCAATTGCAACCAAATCTGTATATATTGGACATCGTTCTTGTACCTTTGATCCGTTTCAAAAGTTTAAGCACACTTTTGGAGGAATCGAGGCAGCTTTTCTTTGAGGAGATTAAGGGACAGGCTGTCCCTCAACCATCGGACACCCCTGACATTTTTGATTCACCTCTAACATTGAAAAAAGAGAGAAAATACTCAAAATGGGGAAACTGATAGCAGAAAAAGTGGTAAAAGGAGGGGAAGAGGTCATTGTTGACATTGCTCACCATACCTGCAATTTTACACAAAGATAAGTGTTGTAGTTGTCTCAAATTTGAATTCACACTAGTGTATCAAATCGTGCGCACGCTACAAGAAAACAAAGTAAAAGCTAGTACTAAAATAACTTATAAACCAGTCATTTTATAATAAGATTTTAACCTCACTAACATTATGGGTCGTTATCTAACTTGAACTACTGTTAACCTGAAGTCCTCCTAATCAAGGATTTAGGTTCTGACATAAACCTAAACTAATGAATTGTAAGTGAAAAAGCTATATATCCAACTTGGTTTCTAAATAATCATTTGATGCAGATGGTCTCACAGTATAGTATAGAATGCATAGAATACAGACTAAGATACAGAAATGGTTGCTGATGGTGGGATCAGAGATAACTAACTCTAATGGCAACAAATATATATGTGACTCCCATGCTAACTAGAATATGTCAAGTATTGGCCAAGTGGGGCATTACAGGATACCACATATAAGAGAGAAAAGTTCCCCGGTACTTAAAATGCAAGAGAAAATAAAGCATGCACCTGACATGAACAGTAGCAAGACACCACATATGTGTTGAAGAGACGCGCAGGAAAATTGACATTTATTGTCATGAATTGGCTAGCATATACATGATCACAAACAATGCTCATGAACATTTCAATAGCCAAAAGCAAGCAACTGGGGTATGACAGTAGCAACAAGCCAAGAACAGATGTTCATGAATTAATTAAAACGAACAGCTTGAATGAGGAACCATCAAGCTATAACAGCAACATCGATTCTAAATGATCCCAGAAGCATCCAACGTCAAACAGAGCCAACAAAATATGAAGACACTAATTCAAGCAGATCTAAATTAAACAACCCGAAAGAGTAATTAGCCACTGATCAGATTAGGAAATGTACTACACAGCGTTAGCAGATTTGGGAATATAGATTTGGGAAAATAGCACTAAACCCCTTTAAACTATTGATCGGAGACACTTAACCCCTTCAAAGTTTGGAAATGTGCACTTAATCCCCCTCCGTTTATGGCTCCATTAGGGTTCCGTTAAGTTTATAATAAACGTGACTAGAATTGAATTTCCCTCCAAAAGTACACACTAATTTGACCACAATACCATTTTCCCCATTTATTGCCTTGCCAAGCACTACCATACATTAATTTCCAAACAAACCCTAATTTATTCATCTTCTACCTTTGAAACCACCAAAGGCAATAAATTCTAAATGAGCTATTGAAACCACCAACAATTGTATTTGATGAAGGGAATTGAGAATCAATCAGCATAGGAGGAGACACCGAGACAGAAGCCGAGCTAATTACCGATGCCCATCTGATAGATTCGCAACAATCACTTCAGAAGAATCATTGAATGAGTTGCAGCAACTTTGAATGCAATAGCTCTCCTACCTTATTGCTTCTTGAATAATTTGTACATTGAGTTATAATTTGTAAGTTGCATATGACTCTCTAATCCCACTTTACGGTGGCCGATACAGTATCAATTCTTGAAGGACTAGCAAGGTGTCCCCAAAAGAAGAAGATGATGCATTAAAGGGAAGAAATATTGGCACCATGATTAGAGATGAAGTTCCCAATTTGGAGCTCGGATACTTCATCGGTTCATCCACCATTGAAGAACTCGATGAATGGTATCCGGAGTCGATGTTGAACTCTCAAGTCTAAAATCAGAATTTATGCTTCTAGGTGGAAAGCCAACCACTTCATGTTTCATTTATTTTTATGTTTATTTTTATTCATTGGATTTTAACTGAACACGTATATCATAACACAAATCCATTTTTCTTAGATATATAAATATTTACTTTTCTTTCCATTCTTGTTAAACATTCATATCAGATATTTTAAAATTTTCACTCAACTTTTTATTATTCTTTACACTAAATTACATCCTATTTTATTTATAAAAAAATATAATGTGTTATAGTATTATTTTTCAATATAATATCGTATATATTTTTTATCAACATATTCTATTTTTTTTATTTCTATAAATTTTTATAAATATAATATTTGATGTGAATGATTTTACTTCTCCCGATCTACCACTACGCTAGTTGCTGTGGGTGACGTTACTCTCATAGTCCCAATTTAATTATAACGTGATTTTTTTCACTATTCAGTATGTATTTTAAGAAATTTTATTTTTCGTCTTAATGACACTAAAAAATAAAATTATTGACGTCAATTTAAAGTACATAACTTAAATTATCACTAATATTTCACGATAATTTTTAAAAAAAAATGATGATTGATTATCCCACGATACGAATCAAAATTTACAAATCAATAAATACGCATAATCAAATTATTATAATTAAATTTGATCGAACAGAGTGCCAAACATGCCCTTAATGTCACTCTTTTTTTAATTCCTCGTGACTCACAAGAACGAGTGTCAATGTGAAACATGAAGAGCTCCTACCAACCATAGATTCGTGGTGACCATATTCTCCACCATTTGGTTTTCGTGGTCGATATAACCAGTAGCTGTTGCTCTCCGGACGGTGCATGTCTTCTATGATATACTAATTTGTATGAAATTATCATTATATATTCAAATAGCATCCCATAAGGTCTATAAATTTCTTCTTCTTTTTTTAACCATGATTTGACTCTGTTTTTTTTTTTCTTTACTGAAATGATAACAGCTATCATTTTAATCGTATCATTTCATTAATCAGATCAAGTTGTTATAGTGAGTGATATAAAATTTTTTAGCCTTTTTTGTAGAAATTCTTGTCTTGTTATAATAATATATTTTCAATCGTATCATTTTCTCGTAATAAATAATACTAACTATAAAAATATATAGGGAAAGTAATCAATACCGTGCTGCAAAGTCCAAAAAAATCATTTTACTATAATAATGACATGGATTGTGTTTATGATACTTAATAAATCAACCTAACAAAAAAAATAAACCATGACATCCAAGATAAAGAATTTTAATGTTTTTTTCTTTACTTGAAATGTATTACAAGAAAGTCACTGATGGGATTCTTACTCGGTCCCTGTCAACTCAAGACCGGCTTGTCATCGCGAGCTTCAAAGAGGAGCACACAAAGGACTTCCTCCTCGCTGCCCCCATCTCGGGCTTGGGCCTGAAGATGCGCCCGGTCGAGTACAGAGCTGTCTTGAAATACCGCCTGATGGTCCCACTCTTCGCGGAGACTTCGGTCTGCCCTTGTTGCCGCCAACACGCCCTTAACGTTTACGGGGATCACGCTGTGCACTGCGCCAACTCCCCTAGGGTAAAGAATCGTCATGACACTATCCGAGATGTCCTATACGACACCTGCCAGAAAGCCGGCATCCAGTCGCGCAAGGAAGTCGAAGTTACCTTCTAGTCTGAAGGAGGTCGTCTCCGTCCGGCTGATGTGCTACTTTTCAACTGGAAACAAGGTCGGCACAGTTGTGTGGATGTTACATGTGTCTCCCCTATGGCACATCCCAGTGGCAGGAAGGCTGCTGAAGACGCAGCGGTCGGTAAGGTCAAAAAACACGAGGAAGGTTGTCGTGTTAACGAGCACACTTTCATCCCATTCGCCACCGACACCTTTGGCGTCCTTGCCAAGGACGCGTTAACCCTGCTGAACCGCATCTCTAAGGTAGCCAACGCAAATGCACCTGCCCCTAACCAGCAAATGGTTTTCATCCGAATCGGGTTTGCCACTCAAAAAGAAGTCGCTGCGTCAATTGTGACGCGGATGGGTGATGCCTTTATTTAAATATGTAATTTGTTCTTTTAAACTTGTTGAATACTACAAAATTTTACTTGAAGAAATTTTGCCTATAGATTGTAACAAAATGATAATTTTTATCTTTCTCAATATTTTTTTTTAATTATCTTGTTTGGTGAACAATTATAAAGAAAAAAAAATGACTAATATCACGAGTCAAAATGATGTTTTTTACTCTTGCAACAGTTTCTTGACTACTTTTTGCAGCACAAAAATTAATCCCAAATATATATATATATATATATTTGTCATGACATATATGAAAGGGTTAATACTAATATTTGTGAACTATATTAGAGAAAATATGAAAAGAAAAAAACAGTTATTGATATTGATCATTAAATTTAATGAAAGTGAAATTATCATTGATATCCTTAATGATAATTAAATTGATTAATATAGATATATATTTTATAAATTTTTATAAATATAATATTCGATAAGAATGATTTTACTCCTCCCGATCTACCTCTGGGCTAGTTGCTGTGGGTGAAGCGCTAAGATCGAATTCAGCTCCTGGCCGAGATTCATAAGGAAGAAGGTGGAGCTCCGATAGCACCTATTAGAGTTAAGGCCCAAATATCACAATAAAATATCTTACTAAATATTTAGTGCGCACACGAGAAAAGAGGAATTTCTCATAGTAGACGGTGGACGGAGCATTATGGAAAAGAAAGAGGGAGAGCGATTGTCAATGAGAAACACGAGGAGCTCCTACCGACCGACCATGGAATCGTGCTGACCATATATTCTGTAGCCGTCGCTCTCCGATGTGTGATGTCTACTCCCAACTCACCTCCCTAAACCTCTCCTTCTCCGCTTTCTGAGCACCTCGACCTTGCCCCTACCTCGTTTGTGGTTTTCGTTCCATTCGAAAGATGGAGAAATCCGGGGAGAACGAGAGAAAGAAGGTTGTCGTCACCGTCGATGGAAGCGACTTATCCCTCAATCTCGCCTTCCGTCTAGCTGAACAAGGCTGCAGGTGTCCCTTTATAGCCTTATCTTTGTGTCCACGATTGATTTGATGTTTGATTTTTCTGATAGAGATTACATTGATCTTGTTTGATTCACTGATTGATTCAACAGGCTGGTTCTAATTGGAGACGAGCATGCCTTGAAGATGGTAGCGGGTGAAATAGCTAGGTCTGTTAGAGGTGCTGATCCTGTTGAAGTGATTGGCTTGGATATGGAAGAGGATAGCGAAGATGTTTTTGCTGCTGCCATCGACAAGGCTTCTAGCATGTTGGGGAAGATCGATGCTTTTGTCAATTCTTACAGTTATGAAGGTTGACATTTTTTCCTTAGTATGCAATCATCGATTGTTCATATTCCTTGATGATTGATATTGGTCAAACTTATGTGGTGCGTTTCCTAGACTAAATTGTTGCCATGGTTTGTTTTTGGGAAGTCAGTAACCTTAACTCAATGCTTTAATGATATGTTTGTTTTATGCTGTACTCCCTCTCCGAAATGAATAGTGATGGTCAACATTTGACATTTGTGGAGACGAACAAACGTCGTTTCTCACAAATGATCTACTAGGTGCTTGGGTCATATGCTGAGAGAAAATTTGTGGCTTAATTTAGTAGGAAAATAGAATTGCATTTTAGTAGGAAAATAGAATTCCTCAAAATGCATGTTGAACAGTGATGAATAGTGCTATGTCTCAATTCATTTGGGATTAAGGGAGTATTAGAATAATAAGAAATCAAAGCTTTATCTAATTAGAGCACTTCAATCAAAATCCCATAATTGAATCACTAGTTCAACTTGTCGAGGAACCAATTTGTAATGACCCAATATTACTCCATGTCAAGTACGCTTAACGTCGGAGTTCTAAAACGATGATCTCCCGAAAAGAAAGGTGCATCTTGTTGGCATGGAGAGTCTTAACATACCCTTTAAGCCAAGCCTTTGGGGTATTACATAAATACATACTCCCAATTAAAGAATGCAATGTCCTTGTTGCGATATTAAATATCACACACAGTCCTAGAACCTTCCCCCGCTAGGCTGCTAACTCGGATCCCGTGTCCATAGTTCGAGCACACGATCGCATGGTTTCTCTAGTACCATTCTATAATGCTCCGATCAATCCTTGTTATCACAAATTGCTTTCTAGGCTTACAACTGGCCCACATACCAACATATGTCCTTTTAGTATGCTTTGATCTCACTCACACATCCTGAGAAACTTTTCAGGATGGTCACCCACCCCAGGATTACTCTGTGAAAACTTCTCGGTATGGCCACTCATCTCAATATTACTCCACATCAAGCCTACTTAACATCGGAGTTCTAAAGTGATGAGCTCCCTAAAAGAAAAGTCCATCTTGTTGACATGGGTAGTCATATCAAATCCTTTAAGCTAAACCTTCGAGGTAGTACATAATTCTACTAAATTTTGAACTGATGGTATAAGGCCTATTATGGATCTTAACACTCCCCTTCACATGAAAGCTCATTGGGTTGGAAGTGTGGATAAAAAACGCACTGGCCTATTGATGCTTGTCGTTGAGCGCGTCAAATTAAGCGTCAAATTAATATCTTGTTCAATCCCTATGTAAAATAAGTACTCCTGTCATTCAAATTGCAACACTTTTTTTGGGATATCCCATTCAAATTACAACATTTTCATATTTAACAACTTTTTTCATACAAAAATATCAAAATATCTTTATTTTATGTCACATCAACTCACATATCGTTAGTTCTTTTTTTTTCCTCACTTTTTTATCCCACGCATATCGTGGGCAAAGTTGTCATTCCTTGTTAATTCAACACACATAATTATCGTGTCGGTGCAAATCGTTGTAATTTGAATGGGACGGAGGGAGTGCATAGGATGGGCAATGTTTGTTCCTAATAAACAAGGACCGACTATGTAACGTATTCAAATGTAATTATTTTTAATGTTATTGTAACTATATGAATTAGGTGGTTCATATGACAATTATGAAAGCTAATCTAAACTAAACTAAAGAGAGAATTATTCTAAATTATCCAAAATTATCTAATGAGAATGAAGACACTGTTGATTTGTTGTGAAACTATATAGATTAAACTAGCAAGGACACGTGTATTATCACGCGAGATTTATAAGGGATTAATCATTGATCAAGCAATTGGTGCGTTGAATAGGAAACGTGAAAGAGTTCACTATCTTATCTATTCTAGTTAATTCCCTTGAGAACATTTAGAATCAACTCCAATTTATAAGTTAGTCTAAACATAAGAGCATAGATTAAACTAATGATGAGTTGTATCAAGCATGAAAAGGTTTAGTTTTTTTTTTCTTTAGTGGATTACATGACAAGAAATCTTTAATCATATTTTATCTAAACTATGTAAATGACTTACAAACGAGAGCTTAACTCCAATTTTGTTAGTTGCTGCTAATACTTAATCGAAAAGAGAATCAATCAAGTTAGCATTTTTAACACATGAAACGAAAATTAGGTGACCAACCTAAACAAGATTCATACATCAAAATCAGATTTTTACACATTCACAAGATATCCAACTTCACAATCACAAATTAAGCACAACGATCTACTCCCTTCATCCCATTCAAATTACAACGCTGCATCAGCACTGCACTATTCAACACGCATTTTGAGAACCTTCGTTATTCGTCCTAACGACGTAAGAAAATTTTGTCATTAAACCAGGATTGTAGTACATAACTTAAATTATCATTATTATTTCATGATAACTTTGCATAAAACGATGTTTGATCGTACCGCGGACGATTCGTAGCATAAATTACTTTATTGTTGACATAGAAAAGTGTTGTAATTTGAATGAGACGAAGGAAGTATCTTAAATTCCCTTTTATCTCGGAGTCTGTTACATGGCCTCACTAAAATAGATCTACTCACTAAGCATGGATATAATCACAAACAATAATAAAAACGAACAAATATCAAGAAGAGATATGAGTAATAGAGAGTCTTCTCTCTATTGTCGGATGAAAAAGGTTCGAGTTTCAAAGTAATCTACAACAACAAATGAAAATCAACAATAAATGCTCCAAACCATAAGTAGAGAATTCGGTTCAAATTTCTGATGAAAAACTAAGCCTATATCTCTAAAATATTGAAATATACAAGTGTATTTACAAGCCTAAATAATAATCTAACAAAAGGTATGAAAATCTAATTAACTCTCATCATGGGATAATACGTCGAGGCCTATGACAAACCTCTTCACAGCCCGTGACTGGCCTTGTACTTAGCAAATCGATGAGTTTGTAAGCTGACATGGCCTGTGACACTCTTTTCACGACCCCTGACAAAGAAAATCTGGCATCCTCAGCTACAACCTCCTCTATCACGGCCCGTGAAGCTTCATAAAATCATCCTCTTGTGTTTTTCCCTTGGTCACGGTCGTGATACCTATATGTCAGGCCCTGTGTTTTTCCCTTGATCACGGTCGTGATACCCATATGTCAGGCCCGTAAAACATTGTTTTACACCAAGTCATAAATTTTTTAGCTCCAAAACAATCAGGACACCTCGGAACACATTCCAACACTCCAAATACTCATCATCCTACATCAAAAACACGAGAAACAATAGTACCAAGGCAACGAACACAAAAGTAACATAAAACGAGACAAAGGAAATAAAATCCGAGATAAACACAAGGAATTAGATTAGAAAACTTAGTACTTTGGGTGGATTTGAAATCTGTCATTTCCATTGGTGGATTTTTCTCACACTCATCACCCACCACATATCAATTGTCAAACAAGTCCATATAAGAAACCATATAATTAGAGACAATAAATGAGGGAGGTAGGGATCGAACTTGTGACCTTATGTCATGACCTGTTTTGATACTATATCAATGAACAAAATCTGTTAAAAATTCGAATTGATAGTAGAAAGTCATTATGGATCTTTATCAAAATTAATCTCATTTTCTCAAAAGATAATAATTGCAACCATGGTTTTTTGAACTGGCTGGTTCGGGAGTCAAGTCGGTCAAATCGTTGCGATTTTGGTTAAATCAGTTCTGATTCTATGCCTGAATCGTTGATTCCCTCTGAACGGTTTGGAATCGAGGTGAACCAGGATAATCGGGTGAATCGGACTAGTTCAATTCCGATGAATCGGGTGAATCGTCGGTTCCCCTAACTCTTACCTAACCACTCATTTCTCTCCCTTTCCCTTCAATACCATCTCCTCTATAAAACCCATCCCCAACCTACACCACCATCGCTGCCAGGGGCCTAGGTTTCCAACCACCTTGACATTGCTCGGCCTCCAAGATATGATTTCCAAATACCCGACGTTAGCTTCTTTTTTGCATCTGCGCGCCAATGAGAGAGAATTGCCGAATTAGATGATGCATGTCCTTTTGGATTTGTTTGTATTATTGTTTAGTTATTGATTTGATTTGATGAAAGATGAAATTTTGGCTCATGGGTACTTGTTTTTTTGGCTCACGAGTTTTCGTGTAAGATGACATTTGGGCTCATGAGGTTTCGGAAAGACGTCATTTCGGCTCATGAGTTACTTGATTTGATTAAAAAGCCGCTCAATATTCTCCATTTATTTAGATTTTATGTGTTGTTTTATGTATTAAGTGAATTCGAATTTCTATTTCAATGGTTATGTGTTTTATATGATGCTTGAATTATTTAAGTAACAAAAGGGTGAACCGTACCGGTTTTGAAAAAATCGATTCCGATATAGATTATACTGTTCTTGTCCGAAAAATCTTGATTGCAACAAGAGGAGACAAGAGATGAAGAAAGATGATGTAGAAATTTGGCAAAGGGTATTAGTTTAGACCTTTTTGTTTTATGCAAGAGGACTTTAATTGAAAACAATTCAATCTAACAAAGGAATCTTCCACTGAGTGCAATGCTCGAAGAACATAAGGAACAATAGTACCTGGCCTAAACATCAAAATATGAGACAAAAGAACATATATATACGGTTGAGATACAAATAATATAATGGATCTACTGACATCAGTTCGGATTTTTGATAGAATTGGTTCCACGATATGATATTCGAGGTAACAGTGAGATCATGAGTTAAAAATTCTGCAACTCCATGTTGTTGCTGTGTTGTTTGTGGTATTGCGTGGCTCTTAGTTGGGACAATGTATTGTCCGCACAAAATCCAAGGGAGTTTTCGCGTGAGAGGGAGTGCTAAGATACAAATAATATAATGGACCTATTACGATCAGTTCGGACTTTTGGTAGAACTGACTCCACGAAAAATACAGACTAAGACAACTCAAAACAAGGGAAATTAACCTAAGAAAGTGTGAGCGCTTCCACCCTTATCAATTGCAATGGATGTAATGTAGCAAAGTTAGAATTTCTTTGCTATTTTCTTTCGGTTATCTAATTCATGCCACCTTTTGCATAGAAAAAAAATATCTATCAGCATCGTATACTTGGTAGCCCTTGCATCTTAGTTTTTGTTTTGTGCAACAGGATATTTAAATTTGTCAGTATAAATCATGTCCGAGGTAGATGCTCTTTTACGGTGACATATGTATAGATATAGAATGTTTGTTGGGTTCCAAGGTATTGTTTAAATACTGGTTTGTATTCTTGTGTTTAATTAATGCATATTTTTGTTTAAGATGTCATAAACCATGATTAATGGTAAGCTAGCTTTGACGTGTGATACCTACTGACTATTGTGATGACCATAGTTGATGATAATTTATTAAGCCTGTAAAAAACAGAAGTTTCAGAAACTCTGAAATTGAACACATGAAAATTTCTTGAAAGTCATTTATGATGATTTGATTTCATAATAATATTTGTCAAGTAGCCTGCTGAAACTTAGGTGCTATCTCATGGAATTGTGCAAGTATGCTTACACTTAAATTTCCAATCGTGTGAAGCAGGGAACATGCAAGATCCTTTGGTTTTGGCTGAAGCTGAGTTCAAAAAAATCCTTAAAATAAATTTCATGGCCGTTTGGTTCCTTGTGAAGGCTATTGGCAGAAAAATGCGGGATTATGGAACTGGAGGATCTATTATACTTTTGACTTCAATTATAGGAGCTGAGAGAGGCCTTTACCCTGGATCTGCTGCATTTGGCTCATGCTTGGCTGGTGTACACCAGCTAGTCAGGGTAAGTCATATGTTATGTTCGGTTTAATCTTCATTGCTTTGGTGTTCTCTTGAACTCTCATTATGCGCATGAGTGCAACATCATGTCAATATCATCTCCCATCTCATCTATTCTTAAAGGTCAGACATATTTTTTAAATGGGGTTTGTTGTTCTCTATCTAACACACAACGCTCACCACTTGACCCGAACTTGATATTTCCTAGGAAGGGGGTATAATCCTCAATCTTGGTTGTTTTTATTTAGGCTTTGGGCACATCAATTGCAGTTATAAAAAATCATAAAGGCTAAGAAGCATTTTTTTCACCACCGACTGGCATGGATATGAATTATGTACGCTATGCCCGAAGGATTTACAATTCGCATATATATCAAACGGAAAGTCTCAACACTTATTGAGTACTTCATGAATACGCTTGGGAACACCATCCTCCAATGACCCAACAATCACTCGAGCCAACAAATTGTCTGGAAGCGGGCAAGCAATCATTGTCCAAACTACTTGACGATAATTCTGGTGTTAGGTCCAGGCAGCAAAAAGGCTATGCTACATCCTCATCCTCCATATAAAAATGTAGTTTGCAACAGAAATAAATCCTCATACCACCCTGATTTGGCAAAATCGCTAGTGAAGCTGTTTAAAGCTCAGGTAGCTTCGCCTTTCCAAATATGGTTAGCATGTCAAAAAAAAAGGGGAGGGGGGGGGGGGGGGGGGAGGTGAGAGATCTGGGGTACAATTCATAACTGGTATGGAGCCCAAACCTTAAAGCAATGAAACTAGAAGCTGCAAGGTGAAGGTGACCACCAACAGTTCTTTGAC
Organism: Drosera capensis; assembly: GCA_001925005.1. Classification (NCBI taxonomy): domain Eukaryota; kingdom Viridiplantae; phylum Streptophyta; class Magnoliopsida; order Caryophyllales; family Droseraceae; genus Drosera; species Drosera capensis. The sequence goes on from LIEC01006554.1 coordinate 17,081, forward strand.
CACCGTCTGCCCCTTGCTGTTGGCAACCTAGCTATTTCAGAAAGAACAGTTTTTCCAATCCAGGACTGTGAATTAAAGGTATATATATATATACTGAAGACAAGAGTCCCCTTAGAAATTGATACAACGAAATGGTGTTAGAGGTGGTGGTTTAGCGGATTTTGCTCCAACCATGTTGCCAGGATTTTTGTTCCACTCAAGCTCTGGCTTGGATTTTATAGATAGGAAGAATGCGTAGGACTTGGTTTAAACTGGCCTTGCATTGTTACGCCTGCAAACTACAGCTTCAGGATGTTGGATCCAGTCTAGACTCTCTGATTCTGTTCTAATATTGTCGATGTCATTGGTCCTGCATTGTTACGCCTGCAAACTACAGCTTCAGGATGTTGGATCCAATCTAGACTCTCTGATTCTGTTCTAATATTGTTGATGTCATTGGTTTGAGAAATTGGTCAAAACATTGCCAAGTGCCTAGTCATAATCACATAGCTTGACAATGTTAGATTCTTTTCTTCCATTTTTTCTTTCTTTTCTCTTTTTCTTTCTTCCCCCTGATTAGCGTTCCATCATTTTTTTCTTAGACGACAGCATTGGAGTTAGGGAAGTACCATATCAGAGTTAATGAAATCAGCCGTGGCTTACATCTTGGAGACGAGTACCCGAAAGCTGTGGGAATCGGAAGGGCAGAGAAACTGGTGAAAGATGTGGTTCCGCTTAGCAGATGGCTTGACATCAAGAAAGATCTGGCCTCTACTGTGATCTATCTTATTAGTGATGGCTCACAGTTTATGACTGGAACAACCATATTTGTAGATGGTGGCCAATCTTTGACAAGACCTAGAATGAGGTCCTACATGTGACTGTCGAACTTGAAGTCACTCATTCGCAATGCAGTGTGTGTTGAAGCCGCCAACGCTAACTTCAGACTGGAAGTTTTTGCTCTAGTTTCAGCCCCGCTGCCCAAATTTGCAACAATTGTTAAAACATTGCTGATGTATGTTATCGTTTGTAGTCTGTAGTTTGTTGTGTGTGGAAAAGCTGTATAATGTTGTAATAAAACTAAATGAACACAATATGAAACGTAAATCAGAAGAATCACTTGTCTAATGCACACACTATAAATAAACATACACATTTTATTATATTCAATAACTCTTTTCTGGAGAATTTCGTAGTATATTGGAAGAAAGTGCGTTGTTCCTTTTATACAGAAATGAGATGTTGCATTGTCGAGTATCTTTGGAGTGGGAAGAGTTGTTTTTGTGAGTGGGCTTGAATCTTTGCTATTGTTTTGGTGTGAGTGTTTGTCATTCAGTATCGGACATTATTCAACACTTAAAAGTAAAATTTTGCACTAATATATGATTTTCTTGTTAAAACTTGTTAGAAAAAAACCATTGGGATAAAAACCTAATCGAAGGGAAAATATTACAATCTCTCCCTCAATAGTAGTTCATTTCATAGAGATGTCTTCAACTCGAAAAATCTTTGAATCGTTGAATCCCGATTTTGTGTCTAAGTATCTCAAAAATTACATTAGAAAGTGACTTTGTGAATAAATATGTTAAGTTTGTATTTGTAAAGATCCGAAAATTTTGAAACAAATTATATATCTTATATTTAAATCTTCGAAACACAACCAATTAACAATTATAAACTAAAACAGTAATTGTAAAATCATTGTATTAAACAAAAAAAATTATGAGAAGGCATACAACCTACAACAATTTTCTTGTTGTAAAATCATTGTTTTTGAAATGTTTGAAATGTTGACATACACTCTGTCCCCAAAAGTTTTTGGCAGAAATGTATTACAAGAAAGTCGCTGATGGGATTCTTGCTCGGCCCCTGTCAACTCGAGACCGGTTTGTCATCGCGAGCTCCAAAGCGAAGCACGCAAAGGACTTCCTCCTCGCTGCCCCCATCTCGGGCTTAGGCCTGAAGATGCGCCCGGTCGAGTACAGAGCTGTCTTGAAATATCGCCTGATGGTCACACTCTTCGCGGAGAACTCGGTTTGCCCTTGTTGCCGCCAGCACGCCCTTGACGTTTACGGGGATCACACTGTGCACTGCGCCAACTCCCCTGGGGTAAAGAATCGTCATGACACTATCCGAGATGTCCTATACGACACCTGTCAGAAAGTCGGTATCCAGTCGCGCAACGAAGCCGAAGTTACATTCTTGTCTGAAGGAGGTCGTCTCCGTCCGACTGATGTGCTACTTTTCAACTGGGAACAAGGTCGGCACAGTTGTGTGGATGTTACATGTGTCTCCCCTATGACACATCCCAGTGGCGGGAAGGCCGCTGAGGACGCAGCGGTTGGTAAGGTTAAAAAACACGAGGAAGGTTGTCGTGTTAACGAGCACACTTTCATCCCATTCGTCATCGACTCCTTTGGCACCCTTGCCAAAGACGCGGTAACCCTGCTGAACTGCATCTCCAAGGTAGCCAACGCGAATGCACCTGTCCCTAACCAGCAAATGCCTTTCATCCGAATCGGGTTTGCCATCCAAAAAGAAGTTGCCGCGTCAATTGTGGCACGGATGGGTGATGTCTTTATTTAAATCTGTAATTTATTAAATTTATCATATATTTTTTAATTTACTTGCAATAATTTTTTTTTTTTGGATTGTCCTAATTTATTTGTAACACTCACACAAATACAAAATTGTTTGTTTATACTTCATTATTTGAGATAAATTATGAAAAAAATACCCTTTTGAAATATTTATTACATTTTGCTCCTTTGAAAAAAAAAAAGTATGTAATTGTTACATGTTGTATAAAAAAAAACAAAATCAAACAAATAGAATTTGGGATATGAAAATGTAAAATTCCCTTATATCGGAGTCCGGCGACGCGTGTCAGCATCTCGTGCGGGAGACGGATGGGCTAGCTCAACAAAGCCGCGGACAAATCAAGGGAAACCATGAGCAATGTCCTAAACCCTAGCACAGCCATATATATAACCACATCGCTGCATTTGTCACACTTCCGCGCCGTCAAGGGTTTCTTTGCTCTCGCTTTTCTCTCTCACACCTCTCAAAACATTATCAGGAGAAAGTTCATAATTAATTTGTTCTGCTATTTTTAAAAATAAAAAATAAAAAATTACCATCCTTCTTGGTGGTACTAATCTTCCTTCATGTTCTTTGGTCTGTTTTCTTGAAAATTTCTGTTGATAGAGACCACTAGGTCTGGTTAGTACTTGTATGTTTGGCGTGCTGCGCTCAGGGTGTGTAAGTAACACCAAGAACTTATGTTGTATTGTTTTCCAAATGTCCTGGTGCATTACATATGTCTACTGAACATGTTCATCAATATTTACTTTCCAGTAGTTTGAACTTCTCATGAAAAGCAATGTGGCATGCTGTATGCTTGCTAAAAACTCTGTGAAATGACTTTATCTTAGACATTTCAATTAATTTTTTATGTTGTAACTGCCACTCATCAATAACTAATGATAGTAATTTCAAAATTCAAATTATTGGATTTGAAGCTGATAATTCTCTTACACTATTTATTAAACAGTTTGCACATAGTACTTCATGCCTTTCATTTACTTTTTTTTCCAATAGAACCGTATCTTACATGATAAATGATTCAATCTATTTTTTTCAATGTATGGAGAGGTCGGGGATCAAAATCCACTTAGTATCGAGTTATTTTGCGATAGTGAATCCGTTAACGAAAATTGACTTAAAGCGTCATACGGATTTATAATTATTCATTTGATCAAAGAAAATCCTTTAGTATTTCTTTTAAAAAAGGATTTTTTTTTTTTAAAAAAAAGAACCGAATCCTCCTAATGGAACCAACTTAATTCGGGGACTTGTATTGTGATTCCAGCTGAATTGAGGTGCATTTCGTACTTCTAGTGCAAATAGAGAATTTCTTTTGACTCATTTTGGCAAAAATGTCCGATATGAAGAGTTGATCTTCTGCGGAAATAGACTAAATAGTGTTGGCTTAGTACCCACAAGATTTGGCTTAGATTTGTTCCTAGTGGGTGGACTAAACAGAGTACTATCTTAAACAAATCTAATAGCTGTACTGCTGTAGGTACTTATGTCAGATTGTCTTGCATGAAGCATTTAATCTCTAAATGATATCATGTTTGGTTAACTACCGTCTGTGCTGATCTCGTCCGAGGAGCCAAGGACAAGAGGCTGCGTGTAAAGGGACCAGTGAGAATGCCAACCAAGGTTCTTCACATTACCACGAGGAAGTCCCCTTGTGGTGAAGGTAACTTCATGGGATACTTGTGAATCAGAATTTACTTTTTTTTTATCGTATGTAATCATTTAACTCATGCAAACTCTCGTTGCTTCAATCTTTTAAGAGCTGGCCCAAGCCCTATTTTTGATATCTATGGATTTGGGAAAAAAAACACTCATCTGACAAGTGTATTTAACCTTTCTCAAATATAAAAACAGTTATTTTAATTTTTTAAATTTTAAAAATATTTTTAAAATTGAGAGATTTATGTACAAAAGATTTAAATTTTAGGGAATTATGTTCTATTTTTCAAAGAAAAAAAGAAAAGAAATGAACTCTCTCGTATTGGGAGTATCTCGTTAGCGCACACCGACGCCGCCGCCGGACATCACCACTTCGCTGTCCCTCCTCTTCCTCTCTCCCTGAAACTTGCCACCTCCTCCGAATCTACACACCATTCCTCTCCCTTTCCTCTTCCACAAGGTGATTCCCCCCTCCCTCTCTCTCCCCCTCTGGCCTTGGGTAATAACTTGGTGGATGTGTTCACACTATGTGATCTGGGTTGCAAAAATTGAGATGGGTCTTTGCCAGAATTCGATAATCTGTCACTGACCCAGTTCACGAAATCACCGGATAAATAATGAATCGTCGAGAGATTTGTGATCCTGAGCTCTGTTTGCATCAATTTTATACAAATCACACCTAAAATGCCTAAAAGTACAGGATGTAGATTTTTTTTTACTATGTTTTGTACCTGAATTGTTTTGCCGTAAATGCAAGATTTGATTTTTCATAACTTTTGAGGAGGAGAGATTAAAGATGGATGTAATGATGGAGAGCTGATTTTGGTTGCAAAAACTGGTTCGGGCGTTGATATTATGTGGTGTGTTGGCAATCTTTTGCCAGTATTATGTAAACCGAGAGCTCTAATTTTGAGGATGCAGTACTCATTAGTGTAATTAGTGCTACATGTTAATGTTAACCCTGGTGTTGCACTACGTGTCGGAGTGTTCTGTGTAATTCCTGCCATTGCCTTTTAATAGTATCATGCTGCTAAAATGACTACCGGATGTCTTCCTTTTGTTTCAGCTGGGGTTATTGAGAAGAAAAGGATAGTGACTGTGTCATATACTCATTCTTGGGCTTGTGTTGTATCAGATTCATGCATGTGCACCTTGACAACAAGCTCTTACTGCAAATTATGTTATGGTTTATATTTTTCATTTTTGTGTGGCTGCAGGCGCTTGTTTCATGGGTACTGAGAATAATGCACTTGAGACGTCGGCTGACAAACTTGTGAGGCGAAAATCCAAGAAGAAAAGACGAGAACCCGATCCAGATGTTGTATTGAAAGAGGAAATAGTTGACATCAGTAAGATTATGCTGTTTCACCTTTTTTTTGCAGTATAAATGCTGGCTTTGTTTCTTGCAGGCATGGATATTCTTGCAACAATGAAATGGTTGGTTAGCTGTTATTGGTTGTCCTTAAGATCCATTGATGTCCATAGAGGATTAGCAAGCTTCTAGTTCTTGCAGATGAATATGGTTTGATATGTCTATACTGTCAAGTGTCAAACGATTGCTATTATGTTATAAAAGTTAGGGTTGAGCTCTACAGGTCTGTAAGAGAAATACTAGAATTTGGCATCTCGTCCCGGTGATAGATGAGATTCACTGCAGGAAGATGTTGAGGAAAGGAACAATGAGGACTAGAAGAGATTTTGAGTTGGACTTAGACATCTTACATAGTGAGGGAATAACTGACAGCAGACTATAATCCAATTTTTCATATATCATACTCATTTAGTGGTTGTGTTTGACATCAAAACATTTGGGTTTGGTTTAGCACTATTCCGTTTTTCCGCTTTTTAATATAAATTTTGTGTTTTCTGGTCATACACCAATGTTTTTCTCGCTAGCGAGGAAGTCTTTCAAAAGGGCACCAAGTTGGTAAAAGCCTTTGCGAATCTTTACATATTTTGGCTTCTTGTATTGTTTGAATAAATCAAATGGATATTTGAAAATTCAAAGGACTTTTAGTAGGTAGTATGTATCTTTATGAGGGTGGAAAGTGTAAATCAACTCTTTGAACAGTCTTTTGAAGCTTGTTTTCCAACACTTCCATGTATATCACTTTCCATGTGTTTTGGTATGCCCTTGGTGATGGTATGGACTGTTATCATGTTTTTTTTTCCTGTCTTTCTATTTCCCTCCTCTTGACTTGCACCAATCCTTCTATTCTCCTCATTTAATTTTTGTTACTTGGTTCAATAGAAAATGCCACGTTGGTTGATTTACATTGTGGGACGGGACGATTCAACATTTTTTTTTTAAAACAAATACTAAGAAATATTGTTCGTTATGATTTTGGGTTGAAGAATACAAGTTCTCGAAATATGTATTGTACTGTGACAATTGTAACAATCATTATATTTCTTTTTATAGGTTTTCCATTTTTTTATTTTTTATTTGTATTGGCATCATTTCAGTTATCTCTTATTTCACATTTTATCATTTTATTTTTCTTTTAAATCCTATCACTTCTTTTGTATTCAGATATCTTAGTCATTATTATATTGCATGATATTATATCTGCAACACATTGGCAAGTCTTCATTCTCCAATATTATATATGCACTCTGGGCACTCATTTTACTTCGTCAAACTAATTATAATTCCATAATACTCATTATCCAGAATCTATCCATGATTCTCAGCCAATCAACCTAGGTTTTGTAAAATTGTATTTTCGTGGGCTAGTTTTCGCTCCCAAATGCAGGTGAACAAAGAAAATCAATATTTTCCCATTTCATTCCAAGATGTAAGGGTTTTTATTGATATACGGTGTCGAGGAAGCAGTTCTATAAAAAGTATGAAATGATGGTAGTAGACCTAAGAATATATCACCCCCCAACACGATAGTCTATTGAGACATGAAGTGTGGACAACAAATGCATAGATACAGTCCACCGGGTGTTAAATAAGGTTCACATAATAACCACATATGCGACAAATAAATGGGGGAGACAAAGATCGAACTCATGATCTCTTGTCATGTTGATATCATGTCCAGAAATTAGTTCCATCTAAAGTTCAAACCGATGACAATAGGCTCAAGAATGTATATCTAACATATCGGAATGAGCCTAGCCTTAGCAAAGCACTTGTATGTGGGCCATTTTCCCAAAATCTGCACAACTTTGAGAGGGACATTACCAGTTCTTTGCCTCTTTTTAAAGAATATAGAACCTTATTATTGAATGTGTTGAGCATTTAAAGTTATGCGAGGGGATATTCATTGCTCTTTCTACTAAATCTGCATTTTGCCATGAGATCAAGAACTTGGGTTAAAGACATATTACCCCCTTCAAACTTTATATATGGACATTTTACCCCCTTTCTTCAAAATCCGTTTGAAAATATCACCTGAAATGACGAGAGAGAGGGAGAGAGGGAGAGAGAGAGGGGCAGGGGGCATTCGGGTCATTTGAGGTCATTTAAGGTGATTTTTTTTTTTTTGTACAAGATTTGAAGAAAGATGATAAAATGTCCATATCGCATGCTTTAAGGGGGTCATATGGAATTATGAAGTTTGGAGGAGGTAATATAGAAATGTGAAAGTTTTAAGGGGGTAATGTCTTTTAACCCTTATTATGTGAGAGCATTGAAATTTTTCTCCGGCATAAAATTGTTAGCTTGATATATATTGTAGAGTCTGACCAGCTATGTGTCCTGTGAAAGTATCCATGTGAAGTTGATCTAAGTGGCATTACAGTAAAATAAGATCAGTGACAGTTTCATACTGCCACATTGATGCTATTTGGAGCTGTTTTCGTCTTCCTTGTCATCTCCCTGTTTGATTTATGCTCTGTGATTTTGGTGGTTTCTTGGGTTCAGGTCATGAAGCTCATGGGGACGCTATAGATGGAGTTGAAGCTGATGATAATGAACCTACTATTGCTGAGAAACTGGCTACTATTAATCTCATGAGTAACAAGGATTCTGAAACACTTGAAAGACATGAAACTATTCAGACACAGGTTCCTATTGCTGATTCTGTGCAAGTGTTGCTCAAGCAGGCTCTCCATGCTGATGATCGCGCTCTTCTGTTAGATTGTCTGTACAACCAAGACGAAAAGGTCTGATTCTTATTGTTGGTTTCATTTTCTGAGCTGAATATCTGGAAGTCTAGCTCCATTTGTCTTTTTCTGTTGGTTGGCCTGTATAATTAAGGGGAAAAGATCTTATTTTTGTTCTTGGTTTAATTGTCTGAGCTGAAGATCTAGATTCAAGAATTCTAGCTCCATTGTATTTTTCTATTTGAAAACAGATTTTCTTTCCAGGTTATTGCAAACTCGATCTCGCTCTTGAACCCAGCAGATATCTCTAAGCTCTTGAAGTCTCTTATTTCTATTATTCAGTTAAGGTACACCTGTTCTTTTTTTTTTTTTTTTTTTTTATGATTTGATGCATTTTGAGTTCTCAGTGGACTAGTTGCTACTGGAGGTTGTTCTTGGATTTATCTAGTTTCTTTATCTTTAATTTCTCATCATTATGTGGGGTGTTCTGTCTATGCATCTTATCATGAATGGGCATGATGGATATTCGATACATAGTTATCAAGATGGCAAGATGACAACACTAGCCTAGTGGTCCGGGATGCCTTCCCCTACCTAGTTGTCCGTGAGGCAATTAGTGAATCTTAAGGCTAAATCAGAGTTTATATATTTTGCATCGGTACTTGTGTATAAATTTGAGCAATTATGTTCATGGCTACTCAATATAAAGTAGATTTTACCGTCAAATATATATTTCATGCGTATCAATGATTTAACAAAATTTCCTCCCACTTCTCAATCTCTCCATTCAAAAAATGTCCTTCTGCCAGAAGCTTGAGAGGATTCCTTATAGGACATAGATGTCTTGAAAGAGTCGAATGGAAAGAGGAGATGGGGTGAGATTATGCATTCTATTAAGTCGCCGCTAGGCATGACAAGATAACAGATTGATCCATAGCTAGTCATGCAAGCTGTCATAGGAAGTACTCTCTCGGTCCGAAAAAAGCTGCAACAATTTTTCTAATTTATTCGCCTGGAAAAAAAATACAACACTATCTACAATGGAAGGATTTTTGAGCAAAATTATAATAATATCCCTATATTTATTTTATATCACATCACTCCATTCCATTATCATTTTTCATCTTTATTTTTCTCTTTCATCACCCACTAACAAACCAAAGGGGCAAAAATGACAATGCGCCAAAACTTTAACCTCCACATAAATATACGTGTCCAATGTCAATGTTGCAATTAGTATCAGACGGAAAGAGTACCTTTTAGTAATCTTGAGTATCAAGCTTTTAGTCTTGTTACTATAAAGAAGATTTGGATCTATTATAAAAATCAATCTAAAATTTCTAATTGTCTTGTTTAATCTGTCTTATTTTTGTCTGATTTGTTTGCTCCGGAAAATCTTTGTTTTATAGAACTTGTTAAACAAATTAAATTAAAATATAAGGCGTCCCAAGGTGTCTAAGGCGAGGTTTATGCACCCAAGGCAATGCCTAGACGTTCAGGGTGAGATTATGGCGCTCATCTTGCTACAAAAATCAATGATAAAGCTTGGTGAGGCTATTCTTGTGCACTTTGATTGCTATGAATCGTCTAGGTGACGACTAGGAAACATCTTGATAACTATGATTGTTGGATGAATCTGAGAATGACATAGATATGATGTTTGCACCCACTCATAATTTTTAGGGTATCATATGGAGTTTGAGTTAATCCAAGTAATAGTCATGCATGCTTTATCTCCTACTTGGGGTTCATAAGCTGATGCATCTCTTTGGTACATGGCAAATTGAAGTCATCAGAACAAAGATATGGTATATTGTACAATTTGAAGAACGGAAAGGCAAGAAAAATCCAGCAACAGATTCATTCTCTTCGACTTGGGCTCACTATGTAATATGTCTATGATATTGATGTTCCACCCATTAGCTTCGGCACCTTGAGCGGAAAGCTGTTCAAATTTGAGTGTAAAATCTTTGAGAGAAAGATACACCCACATTCAAAGAATGAAAAAGGTCATTATTGATGGTAAGTAAACTTTGTATGAATTGTCCATGTATTTCTAAGGTTGTTGGTTTCAACTCCTGATATTGTTCAAGAGTTTCTCTTAACAAAAATGTGTAGATTGGTTATATTATGATTTAAGGGTCATATTAGTGTGTAAAATAGTCAATGGTGTTCAGAGGTAGGCAGGTATGTTAAAAATCTGTAGATTGTTGGCCTTGGGGCTTGGACACAATGTACTCAATGCCTTCTTGCCATAGCAAAAATGATATTGGTGGCATAGGAACTGATTTGTTTCGGTACCGAAGTATTGGAAACTTTGGAGGAAGCTTAGGGTGGAACAAATATTAACATTTTTTTGGAATATCAGAATGTTCAAGGGTAGCGAATACAGAAATTGTCTGTGTTTTTTTTTTTGTTGTTAATCTTTAAGAACCAACGAATGGGGTCTTTTTGTCGTAAGATGAGGTAGATGTGCATCAGGCATGTTATGTGATTCTAAAGAACCTGTTGGTTTAGGGCCAACTTTCACAGATAACTATTAGCCTAGAGATGTTTGTATGAGGATCCACAATTAATTTTTTTGACAGAATGTTTGGATGTGACTGGTTGAAGGGGAGATTGCCATGGGTCATGGTTAATCGTGCTCTGGACATGAGAACAATATCTTTCCGATGCTATTCCTAATACTCAAAGGAGGTATTATTTTGACCGACAAAAAAAGAAAAAAATTGTTGATCGAGGAAGGTTTGGTTACTAAAGAACTTTCTAATGTTATGTTCCGAGTACTTGGTCTTCCATAGGTATCAATCACTCAATCAGAGTTGTGAAACAATGTACAAAACGAAGAGGAAGAGTATTACGTATTAGAGGTTTGGAAGAAATTCTGACGTTATTGCTTAGAATAAAAACAAACCACATTTATTCCTAAAGCTATTCAAATAAAATGTATGAAGGTTTTGTTTGTAGAGCTAATCGCATTGATGTAACATACTGATGTTTGCATTGTGGCGCCAATTACAGGGGTGCAGTGGTGGTTTGTACCATTCCATGGCTGAGGAGTTTTGTTCTTCAGCATGCTAGCAATATTATATCTCAGGAGTCCTCTTTGGTTGCCCTGAACTCATTATACCAGGTATCCAACTCTGCCTAGGCAGTTTTTTTTTTGGAATAAAAAATCGATTTAGTACTACTTCCTCTTACTTTTGACATGAGTATCTGATGGATCAAATTCGTCTCTCCAATAGCTCGCTTTCTTCTCCTTCCGTCTCTTTTTTTTTTCACTGTTCCTACCTTTATCTCCATTTGACTATCGGTTGTTAATGAAATAGACCCGTTTGCTTCTCACTTTTTCTCTTATTCTTTCTTTGGCAGCTTATTGAGGCTAGGGTTTCAACTCTACGACCTGCAGTAAAACTGGCTAGCTATCTGGACTTGCTGGATGCAGGGGTAAATACTGTGTTATGTTGCATTCCAGTGAGCTCCTTCTATTGAAATGATACGCTAATTGTGCTCTTTGACATTGATCAGATCGAAGGTGATGGACCGGATGAGTTAGAGGCAATTACTCCCATTGTTTTTGAGGACACTGACAGTGAGGAAGAATCTGAAGATGCGATGGACACCGATGACGAGGACAAGAAAACCGAAGAAGATGACACAATTGAGGACTTCAGTGATGTTAGTGATGACTAAATGGATGTTCAAGACTTCCGTATGTTTCATTATGAATGTAAAATGCTTTGTTTCCTTGTTTAAATTATGGTTGGAAATTGTGTTATTCAGCCATATTGATTAGTTACTTTGTGGAAGAGCCTGAGCAAATGTTCCAAGATGTTACATGTTTGCTATTGATATTGCTTTCTGATAATCACCAGCTCAATATCATAGTCGATAGGATTAGAGACATCTGTAAAGATTCTGTAAAGTTTCAGGCTGTGAGACTTTGCTTGTCTCACAGTTAGTTATGTGCCTTGATTGCTTCTTCTTTACAGCGACTAATGTAGGGAATGAACTGATCACCTTTGCTCTCAGAAGCAAAGCTGCCTTGCCTTGAAAAGCTTTTACAGTATATGAGCACATCACGTCCTTAAAAGCAAACGCATTTTGATCATCACGTCCTTAAAGGAATAGCAGCAGAAAGGAAGGACAAAAGGTGGGTGGGTTTCAAGGACGGACTTGATGACTGGAGAGGCGTGGATCCACATCAGTGCTTGTGCGGATCAACGTGTTACCTCGTTCCACATTTGTTCGTAGAAAGTATAGAAATATGCTCGTAGCGAGTGGAATGCAGTGTCAGGCACATTTGGAAACTGATGTTACAAAAGGCTGGTCCATACAGCCAAGTTGGATGCTCCAAAGATCTAATGAGTGGCTGGAAAAGAGCATATACCAGGAAAAAGTAGCAGTAGGCCAATCTGATACACAACCAATCCTATAAAAAAAAGGGTGCTCTGATTGGGTCAGCTAACTTGGCCGTGGCATCTGAGTGATCAACTTTTTGATATGATTAAATTGACTAATCATTCGAAAAGGTTATCTTGAATTCCACGAAAGGTGGATCACACGTAGTGAATAAAGTAGCTGAGGGACAAATTCTTCGGACGGATCAAGCTGTAGAATTAAGAATGTCTCCTCTATCTTAACTTGTTCCACACGGGGCGTGACATGCAACACTAACGAAATAAAGACTGTCAAATATGCTTCAGGATTATGAAACTTGCGTGCCATAACATTTTCTCAGGGGGTTTTATCTCTGTTGAGCCTGAATACTCATCCCAAACATGTCATCTGTAACACTCTCTGGTTATGAATTAGCATGCCATAAACCAAGTACTGTTTCGAGTGCAAATCAAGTTGACAATCTTCAATAATAATTGATGCGATGTATTTACAATTACAAGCTTGACAATTTTACAGTGTCAAGTCCAACAATTATTTATAAATCCCCGAAGCGGCAACCAAACATATACTATGGCAGAACCCATAATCAGCAGGCGGCTTCACATGTCTAGCGAATCAAATACAGCAAACCCTACCCAAGAACCTTGTTGTTAAGATACACGAGGTGATTGGCATGGTTGTGAGCGTATTTTTGCAATTTTAACGGTGACAATCTCTCGACGTCATTTCGAGTAGCATTGTTGAACATCATCTTAGTTTCATCATCAGGAAGACACCAGTCCAGTAACATCCTGGAGGCAACGCCATAATTTCGCTGCAGTTGAGTAGCAGTAGCTTGTTTTGGAGAAGGATGAGATTCGTTGTTGCCGGATCCAGCAGTATCTGTGAGAGTAGATGTAGTTATATCATGAATACTGGGTCTCTTCCTATCCTTTGCAGTGGAGACCTGCCTTAGAAAGTACTTCTGAGCATGGCTCGCCACTTGGGTTGGTGTCTTTGAGATGACAAAATTCCGCGAGATGTTTCTCCAGTCCCCTCTCCCATGTTTCTTCAAACCCAGTAGAAACCTCCTGCAATATCTCACGGATTTAATGTGGCCTCAATGGAAGAGGGCCTCAATGCCTACCATAATGTGACCAATTAGCATGCGCCCCTGGTCAGCATAATGATACAAGAATCGAAACATAACCTGATACCAATTCTCTAAAAGCTCTCCTACAACACTGGCAAAACAAGCATAGCAGAACAATGAACCCATGTACCTGTGTTCATCTTCAGTCCAAGGGACACCCTTTTTCCTCTCATGCTCATGATTTCTAGCCATCCCCACGGACTTCTTCCTCGAGGCACCATCGAACGTACCATCATCACCCCAATCCAAGTCGAAAGCAGCAGTACCAAGGTAACTTGGAATCGGAACCAACCCAGCTTCAATGCTATTCACATCCTCTTCCAACTCCTCATAGTGCCTGATCACATCCCAGATCGACTTCCCCGGTACCATGGCCGTGACATGAAGCCATCGGTTCGGGGTCTTATCGCCGTACACAGCAAGAGCACGTTCAAACTTCTTGTTCTCTTCTTTCGTCCATGTGCCGCCCCTTCCCTTGCTCACTGCAGAAATAAGAAAACCAGAATTTGAAATCAATGAAGCAGCAGGATACATTGCATCCATGATGAGAATATAATGGGAATGACTAGTAGAATAAGGGATAGTGAGGAAGTTCAGACCCCCAAAATAGGAGGTTTTGTAGGAAGTTGAGGGAAAGAGAAGGAAGGGTAGGTGGGCGCGCAATGAGAGGTCCATTCATGGAATAAAGATAGCAGACTCACCAGGACCGTTTACCTGGGCTAAGAAAATGAAATGTGCAGCTATGTCAACAGTGAATCGTTTACGACTGATAAGTAAATCACGGACACTTTCCCAAATAAAACGTTTATGACTCGGAGCATAAGCAGACCATAAGTTACAGTACGTCATAAACTTCGTTAAAGAACTCATAGAATTAAGCAATAGAACTGCCTGCAGATTGATTATAACCCTTCTCTTTCGGTAAACAATGGTAGGATATCTAAAAAATTGGTAGTGTGCTTTATAACAGTACTAGTTGTCGCAGGTAGGCCAAGAGAACAGCGGTCCCCAATCAGCACAAGACAAAAGCACAACAGAAACCAAGTATGCTTTACAAATTACAGAGATTGAGACAGGTTGACATGATCTGATTTTTTGTATTGATATAAAAGATCTCCTCAAATGTGTGCTGATTGTTTCATACTAGAAATCGTAACCAGTCTTTATGCAAAGAGTAATTTTGAGGTCTATATGAAATTACTAATAATTTATGACATAAAAAACCAGACTCTACCCTCGAGCATAATAGTGATGGGCTTTTGGAATTGGTGTTAAATACAATGAAATCCCGAACCAGCAAGTATCAAAATCCCAGTAACTAAAAAAGAGAGAACAATTATTGAAAACGGGGTTTTAAATACTAGTATTACAAAAGAAAACTAAAAACACAAGCTGAAATCCACTGGTTCTAGACTGTATTTTCTGTTTCAACTTTTCCTTTTAAAATAAAATATCAAATAAAAAATAGTTGTCTTTACTAATAATAGAAGAAAAAACCTAAAAGTTCAGTAATTATTAACATAACTGCATATATGCTCCTGCATACCTGGTGGATAAGTGTCACTCTGCGAAGCTGAACCAAAACAAAAATCCCTCGAGATACAACATATGCAGAGCTTTGAACCTCCTTCAGGTTTGCCCAGAACCATGCTGTCAAACATTATCCAACAGCAGGAAGCGATAATCAAACGGAATCCGAATCATACTTGCAGTAAATCGCAGTCAGACTGCATGTAGGAAAGCTCCCAGAATCGAACTTCCTGTTCACATTGGAGAATCCCCAGCTGCTGCTTCAAAGAGCCCCTGCCATCAAACTATTCTGCTTACCAAACACCTCATCCACAAAGGAACTCAAAAATCCCCTCCTTCGTAGAATTCCCTTCCAAACTTACTATGCCCAACCAGCACTCGCTAGCTATATGGCACAACTCACAGTCACAAGTCAAGGCTACATCTGGAACTGAATCTACTCAGTCACAAATCGACCAATCGTCCATGCAAAACGCGAACCAAATAGCTTTAGACAACCGCAGTTGATTCTGCTTCAACGAACAAGCCTCTTCTAGTGCTTCACGCCACCACCACATTAATGCAGTGGAAGAGAAGATATATAAACATCGTTGAGAGTGGTAGCATATTTATAGACTCAAACTAGGGTTAACCTAAAGGCCCCGTAACATAAATACTCAAACCCCTAATAACTCAAAGTGAAATATAAAGCCTCTGAACTCAGCCGGCGTTGACCTTCTTTTGCACTTTATCCACCATCCTGCCAAGTGTCAATCGTCCAAAATCAGGGCAATCTGTCCACCGATAAAATCTTAAAAAGGTCAATGTCAGGGCCTTGTAATCCCACCTTTGCACAATCGAGTGCTAGAATGATAGAAACTATTAACACTGTTTGCCAAAAGGAAACCTGGATTGCCTGCTTTCCTTCTTTGTCAACTCTTCTGCTTGATTCTTGTCATTGATACGATGTTTCAATGAGACATCACAACAAGCATTCTTACATCCAAGCTCTCAGAGCAGATCACCTAAAACAGCCGAATGAAGAAACATGTAGAATAAAAAACTAGCATCATTAACTTTAAATCCTCACTATTATTAAGCACCATAACATCACATCACCATAAGGGGCATCCGAAAACTTGACACAAACCAGAAAAGAACAACTCCAATGGTGGTTGACAGATAGCCTAAGTCGCATAGGTTAAAGATAACGAGTGCAATTCAGCAGAAAATCCATAAAATTGATGTAAAATATGACCAGAATTTTAAGCGGCAGGAACTGTAACTAACCTAAAATTGACAGATGACCTATTGTTCCGATTCAACTCAAGCAGCCTATGGCTAAACACTTTTACAAAATCACTTTCTCTCTCCTCCACCACTTTCTCTCTCTGCGATTCCCCAAACCCGTTTTCAGCTCTTCTCCCTTCCCTCCTGATTTCGTTTTCAAACAACAAAACCTTGGACTTGATACAATCCAAGGCCATGGAGACCTCGAAGTCTTCTTATCCACAGCTCCGTACTGCTTCTAGATCCACAGATTTTGGTGCTGCGATGAACTTGAGTACTGTTATGCAAAGAACATGAGTACTGTTCATGGGAAGAACACCAATGTTCGAGCCTTGGATTTGATATAATCCAAGGCCATGGAGCCAGACTCAGTACTCATGCTCCACAGCTCAGAATTGTTCACGTAAAGAACACCAATGTTCCCCACATGTTTTTTACAACAATGGAGTCTTGATTTAGTATTTAGCAAGCAGGAGCATGATAAGATTCCTATATGGGTGAAATTTTACAATGTTCCTTTATCGATGTGGTCCAGCTCTGGGTTGAGTCACATTGCAAGTGCTGTGGGGTAGCCACTGTATGCTGACAACATGACTGAAGGGATGAGCAGACTGAATTTTGCTAGAATTTGCTGTGAAGTTGAGGCTGCAAAGCCTTTGATTGATGAATTTGTCCTGAGGTTGAGGAATTCGGAACACAAAATCAAGGTCGAGTACCATTGAAAACCGTCTTCATATGGGATGTGTAAGGTGTTTGGGCAATCAATTTCTGTCAAGGTGAAACATCCCGTTGACTTGAGCAAAGGAACTTGAGTACTGTTGATGCGAAGAACATAAGTACTGTTCATGGGAAGAACGCCAATGTTCGAACCTTGGATTTGATACAATCCAAGGCCATGGTGCCAGACTCGGTACTCATGCTCCACAGCTCAGAATTGTTCACGTAAAGAACACCAACGTTCCCCACATGTTTTTTACAACAATGGAGTCTTGATTTAGTATTTAGCAAGCAGGAGCATGATAAGGTTCCTATATAGGTGAAATTCTACAATGTTCCTTTATCGATGTGGTCCAGCTCTGGGTTGAGTCACATTGCAAGTGCTGTGGGGAAGCCACTGTATGCTGACAACATGACTGAAGGGATGAGCAGACTGAATTTTGCTAGAATTTGCTGTGAAGTTGAGGCTGCAAAGCCTTTGATTGATGAATTTGTCCTGAGGTTGAGGAATTCCGAACACAAAATCAAGGTCGAGTACCAATGGAAGCCGCCTTCATATGGGATGTGTAAGGTGTTTGGGCATTCAATTTCTGTCAAGGTGAAACATCCCGCTGACTTGAGCAAAGGAAAGAATGTGGTTGAACCAGCTGCACAGGGAGCCGATGAAGAAGGTTTTCAACTTGTGAGAAATAAGAAGAAGGTCTCCGACGTTGTTTTTCCTGTTGCTGTCGAACAGGAACAGGTTGAGAAAGCTAAGACGCCTGAATCTACAATACAGTCCAAGACTCCTGCCATTGTGAGCGGTCCTATACAACAAGGCGATGTTCATATGATAACTCTGAGGACACTTCTAATGAGGGAATGGGAGAAAATGAAGACAGTGATGCTGAGTATGGACTTATTGAAGTTCCTTTTCCTGATATGGTGGCTCCTCCATATCCAAAGGTGGATGCACGTATGCCTGACCATGTTACTATTAGGGGTGATGCTCCTGCTTCTAGTACAGATGCGCAACTTGCAGCTGTCCATACTGACGATTTCCAATAATTATTTCAAGAGCCCAAGAGTAAGAGTCCTACGACGAGATCTCAAACAGGTACGCCAGATGGTTCTCAAGAGACTCCGCAAGGAAGTATGCAGCATCATAAGGCTCGAGAAAAACTCCAAATCCAAAAAGAAAAGATAGCATGCTCTTTCAGCTGCAGTGGTTCCATATTTTATCTTTCATCTTATGATTTTTGGATGTTGGAATATAAGAGGCTTGGGTCAAGCTTCTAAACAAGCAGAAGTAAAAAACCTTATTAGGGCGAACAATGTGAAGCTGTTTTCTCTGTTAGAGACAAAAACTCACTTTGATGATCATCATGACATTTTTAGAGATTGTTCTCTAAATAGTGTTATGTTCATAATTATTCTGAGAGTCCTGTTGGCAGGATATGGGTGTGTTGGGATCCCTCTATTATTGCTGTACCGTGATTGGTATGTCATCTCAGGTTGTTCATTTAAGGGTTGTCTTTGGTGAGCCACAACAATCCTGTTTTGTTTTCTTTGTATATGGAGAACATACGTTTGTAAAGAGAAGAACCTATGGGAGAGCTTATTTCTCATAGTGCAGGTTTTTCTCAGGAGCCTTGAATGGTTCTAGGGGACATCAATGTTATTTTGGATCTCTTTGACAGAATAGGTGATACTCATAAGTGGCTACCTTCGTTTGACAATTTGTACCATTGTCTTTTAGATGCAGGATTGGAAGATTTGAGATATACTGGTGGTAAGCTCACATGGTCTAATAATTCCTGTGGTGATACAGCTTGCAGAAGGAAGATTAAAAGGGTCGCATGGAATGCTCAGTGGATGGTTACATGCACTGAACCTGAAGCAAGTTTTTAAACCAAGGGATGTCCGATCATTCAGTAATGTTGATCACCATCCATAAACCGAATACACGGAGGTCACAGTTCAAGTTAATGTTGGTCATCATCCATAAACCAAATACACGAAGGTCACAGTTTAAGTTCTTTAACTTTTGAGATGATCATCCTTTGTTTGTGGATGTTGTACAGGAGGCATGTCAAATTCTAATTTCAGGCAGGAATCCCTATGTTCAAAGTTGTCTCCAAACTCAGAAACGTGAAGAAGAGGCTTAAACAATTCTCACGAAGCAAATTCAGCAATATATCTGAACAAGTAAATGCTACAATGGAAGAAATGGAAAGGTTTGAACTCTTGGCCAACCCATTTGATGAGGCGCTATCCTTTGTTGAGAGAGAGGCAGTCCAGGTATTTGCAGAGGTTAGCTCACATGGTCTAATAATTCCTGTGGTGATACAGCTTGCAGAAGGAAGATTAAAAGGGTCGCATGGAATGCTCAGTGGATGGTTACATTCACTGAACCTGAAGCAAGTTTTTAAACCAAGGGATGTCCGATCATTCAGTAATGTTGGTCACCATCCATAAACCGAATACACGGAGGTCACAGTTCAAGTTAATGTTGGTCATCACCCATAAACCAAATACACGAAGGTCACAGTTTAAGTTCTTTAATTTTTGAGATGATCATCCTTTGTTTGTGGATGTTGTACAGGAGGCATGTCAAATTCTAATTTCAGACAGGAATCCCTATGTTCAAAGTTGTCTCCAAACTCAGAAACGTGAAGAAGAGGCTTAAACAATTCTCACGAAGCAAATTCAGCAATATATCTGAACAAGTCAATGCTACAATGGAAGAAATGAAAAGGCTTCAAACTGAACTCTTGGCCAACCCATTTGATGAGGCGCTATCCTTTGTTGAGAGAGAGGCAGTCCAGGTATTTGCAGAGGTTAGAGTTAAGGAAGAAAGTTTCTACAAACAAAAATTTAGGATGCAATGGTTGAAGAAGGGGGATGGTAATACTAGATTCTTTAACTAATAGGTCAAAACGAAAGAAAACAGGAAGCGCATCACTCATATTATCACTAATACTGGTAATATTATTCAGGAAAAGCCATTTACTCACCAGCATTTTATTGATTCATTTGTGAATCTCTTATCCCCTATTGTTGTTCCTACTGAGGAGGATCTTCCTCTTCATGATTATGTGCATAGGTCTTTTAGACTTGAGGCTATTTCTGTCATGGAGACTACTGTACTGCAAAGAAAATCAAACAGACCATGTTTTCCTTGGGCAGGAACAAGGCTCCGAGGTCCGATGGATTCAACGCTGAATTTTTCATGCTTACTTTGAATATTGTGGGTGAGGAAATTACTCTTGTTATTCAGGATTTCTTTGCAACTGGCTGTCTCCTAATAGAGGTTAATGCTACATCTATTGCCCTCTTGCCAAAATGTGATAATCCTGTTTCTGTAAAGGATTTTAGGTCTATTTCCTGTGTTAACACCGTTTATAAGTGCATATCCAAGCTCATGGCTAATAGGATCTCGTCCTTCCTGATTGAGTGATTTCTGAGACACAAGCTACATTTGTAAGTGGAAGAAGAATTGTTGATAATATTTTTCTAACTTAGGAGATCCTACTGGATTGCAAATCCTGACCATACCTTCCTAGAATAACGGTCAATCAGGACCGTCATTTTATTGATAACATTTTATTGATTCATTTGTGAATCTCTTATCCCCTATTGTTGTTCCTAATGAGGAGGATCTTCCTCTTCATGATTATGTGCATAGGTCTTTTAGACTTGAGGCTATTGCTATCATGGAGACTACTGTACTGCAAAGAAAATCAAACAGACCATGTTTTCCTTGGGCAGGAACAAGGCTCCGGGGTCCGATGGATTCAACGCTGAATTTTTCATGCTTACTTGGAATATTGTGGGTGAGAAAATTACTCTTGTTATTCAGGATTTCTTTGCAGCTAGCTGTCTCCTTATAGAGGTTAATGCTACATCTATTGCCCTCTTGCCGAAATGTGATAATCCTGTTTCTGTAAAGGATTTTAAGTCTATCTCCTGTGTTAACACCGTTTATAAGTGCATATCCAAGGTCATGGCTAATAGGATCTCGTCCTTCCTAATTGAGTGATTTCTGAGACACAAGCTACATTTGTAAGTGGAAGAAGAATTGTTGATAACATTTTTCTAACTTAGGAGATCCTGCTGGATTGCAAATCCAAACCATACCTTCCTAGAATAACGATCAAAATAGACATGCAGAAAACATACGATACTCTTTCCTAGGAGTTTCTTTTTAAAACCTTGAGGGCTTTTGGTATTCCTGAGAGAAAGCTGGCATGGATTCAGGTATCAGTTTCCACTGCCATGTTTTCTATTAATATTCATGGTAAGCTACATAGGTATTTTCCTAACACACGAGGCCTTAGACAAGAGGACCCCTTGTCTCCATACTTATTCGTCCTTGCTATGAAAATCTTTTCTGGTATCTTGAACTGTCAGACTGCTAAACCTGAGTTTGGCAATCATTGACGATACAAAAAGGTGAAATTGAATCATCTTTTCTTCGTTGATGATGTGCTCCTCTTCTATGAAGGCAACTATAAATATTCTTAGCTTCTGAAGCATGGTGTTGATTATTTCTCTACACTTTCTAGTCTTAACTTAAATCTCATGAAAAGCGAGATTTTCTTGGCAGGAAATCATGATGCTAGCAAGGACCTTATTCTTCAATCTTTAGGACTGAACCTTGGGACGCTTCCTGTGTGCTATTTAGGAGTAACATTGATCTCTGGTCATCTCAGATTGACGGATTGTAGACCTCTTGTGCAGAAGATAAAGAAAAGAGCTCAGTCTTGTACTAATAGGACCTTTCATACTCCGGAAGACTCATACTCATGTATTCCATCCAGTCTTATTGGAGTGCTACCTTCATACTACCACAAGCTGTTCTCAAGGAAATAAAGCAAATTTACCTCAGATTCTTGTGGAAGGATGCAACTTTACAGAAAAAGGGGGTGCCAAGATATCATTGGCTGATATCTGCTTGCCCAAGACAGAGGGTGGACTTGGTCTGAGAGATCTCAGAACCTGGAACAAGGCTCAAATGATGAAACATGTATGGCTGCTTGCTTTGGACACACAATCTCTTTGAGTTTCTTGGACAAAAGCTAACCTGATTCACAGGGTTAACTTTTGGTCAATGAGAACCCCCAAGGTATGTTCCTGGACTTGGAAGAAACTACTTATGTTGAGACCATTGGTTCAGAACCATGCCTTATGAAAGGTGGATAATGGACAATCTATTACCCTCTGGTATGACAGATGGTCCTCTGATGGTCTACTATTTGTTAGATCTTCTCATAACTTGATTTATAATTCGGGATTTTCTATAGATCCCTCACTTTCATCTATTATTCATGGAGAAACATGGGATCCTGATTATGTTTCTCATGTCTTTTTTGATGGGGTTATTTGGCTTGCAATTCATAAAGGGGTGGATGTATATTGCCTTTCCAAGAAAATCCTGCATTCATAATTTTGTTTTCTTTGCTGGGAAATTTAAAGACAAAGCTCTGTACAAAGTAATAGGGAGATTGAGTTATTCTGTCATGATCTATGCCATTTGGAAAGAGAGGAACAAGATAATTTTCAAGAACTCAAACCCATTAGTTCATGTCTTGATGAAGCACGCCCAGAAAGCCATCCAAGACGAAACCTTTCTTCTTAGAGGCTTCAAGGACAATCAAAAGAATAGAAGAACTCGACAAGCTTGGAGGATTTTTGACCTTGTATTTTCTAATGATCCCACGGGTGTGTATGACCCATGATTCATGTATTATGATCACAAAAACACCTTGCCTTATGTTTTTCTTTGAGAATAGGACTATGTAAGCTGCCGGATTCCTTGAAGCTAATTTGATGGTGGTTTCTATGTACTTGCTTATAACCATTCTAATTTTGTAGGAATTTGGTTATGATGGGTCACACCTGCTGTTATGTATAATGTTTGGTGTATATTGTAACGGGCTAAGGAGCTACGTGCTTCCTTGATTTTGTACAAGTTGTTGACCCTTAGATAGGTTCGTATGTGACATAGATTAGTCACTGTTTATGAGTTACAGCATAAGACAAATGTAATGTTTTTGTTTATGCTATTTGTTCTACCATACTATGCCTGTTTTTAGTTTGATTTAGTGCATATGCAGATACACGAAATCACCTAAAAAGCTTGTAAAGTGTTTTAAACACACTTGAATCTGAATATACTACCCAGTTCCGATTCAACTCAACCAGCCTGACAAAAAATGGAAGAGGGAAAAGTGGCCTCATTCAGTTCCAAATGAAAAATAATATAATCACAGAGACAATAGATGGATCTCCATGACATGAAGATCCTAGCTTCTTACCTCGAATATCATCTTTCTCCGGTTAGCTCAGCAAGGCTCCCAAGTTAAGTTATCATCACATTGATCTCAAAGAGCTTCAACTGCAACGTTCCACAGTTTGAAGAGTCAAGGCATGTGAAATTACTTGCATGTAAAATGAGTGAGGCAATGCACCTTTATGCTTTAGATAGACTTCTGCATACCACAAGATGCAGAACGACCCATCCCTGGATCTAACCGTCATCCAGTCCTTCAGGACATGCTCCTCGCTACTTCTTCATCTGTAGCAACAACATCATCCAACCTGGGACCAAAGGCACAACGTCCTAATTTAAACAAAAATACAAAGCAGCACATCAACAGCAACAACTACCTGAAATGAGAAAGTAGAGTGGTATAGTACCAAAACACCACAATACCGAAGCAGTGCAGTGGAATAAATCCATGCTACTCAATGCTCAGTTTTATTGGCTTATTGCTGCAAATGGCCGAACATTCATTCAACATGATACCAAGCTGACACCTGATTAGTACACATCAAAATTCAAGTCTACAACATGACTGCTTTGTAATGCACAAATTATTGCTAAATGCAATGGAAAATAACACTCGGAGAGAAAACAATAAAGAAGGGAAATGCTTCCAATCAGAGGCTTAAAATCTGATCATAGTTAAGTAATCAAAGTAGCAGAAAACTTAGTTGCATGACCAAGATCTTTCAGTAATAAGTTCCCCATTTATTAACCTTAAAGAAGATGCTAGAGCATCTGGTCTATAACTGGAATGCTTGGGTTGTTGTTAGTGGTGGTGTAAAGAAGGGGCTAGACCGTTCTTTGGATATGACCAATGCGATGACTTTGTGTTCTCAGAGTGGGTTCCACATCAGGAATTGGCGGAGATAAGTAATCATATGAGTATCACCTCACTGAAACTTAATGGTAATTTTTCATATTTCAGATTACTTTGAATTACGCGGTCAGGTTATAAAGTTTGTTTAACTATATTAGTTTCTGACATTACAACCCTAAAGATGAAGTCAGTCAAATCTTAGCTTGATGAGAATAGGCTTTTACTCAAACCCATGCATCTTAAAAACAAACAAAACAAAATAAAATAACTGTAAGGAATAAGAAAAAAACAAAACTTTATACAACTACCTGGGGTTGGCCACATGTACAGTACGACATCATTATCCTTAAGGCCCTTCACGCCCAGGGTCAAGGTCTTTTGTTCTGGACGAGGTTCACGAGGCAACAAGGCACAATGCCTAATTTCCTAAACAGAGAGGATTTTAACATCCAAAATTATACATATGGACAAGACATCCATGCTAGTTGGTGGGTAGAAGAATAAACTTATCTTATATACCTTCTTTTAGATTAGAAAAGAGTTCCAAAAAAATGTCTTAAAATGACACCATTTTTTCTAGAGAACGCATGAACTTGAGTGACAGAAATTCAAACAGCAAGAGAAATAAAAATCTCAAAAAAAAAAAAAATCACACCAATTGCCTCTATTCGGTAAAATCTTATAGAATACTATTCTCAAGATACTATCCAATACCAAGTATTTTTTTCTACTCACCTAATTAATACAATCTGTTTTCTTTTCTTATGACCAGTGTGCATATACAAGTGTAAAACCATCAAAACCTGCGCAACAACACTGTACAATCGGATGTAAAAGCCTATAATTTGAAACAGTAAGAACCAGCTCAAAGAGTACAGATAGCAGCATACCTTCTGTCAGACTACGAGATCTGAAGCCGAAGCTTTTCTAATCTTCGTAGACAATTTTCTAACAATTCTTTCAGGGAGTCACTTATTCCATCAGAGTCCAACAAGCCATACAATTTGGCAACAAAGGTGCAGCTTATTGGGAAATGTTTGTCTAACTTATCACTGACATAATGAATCAATACACCATATGGAGCGCAATTTGACGAACAACCGCTCTCCACCATCTTTACTAACCAATCGAATGCTTCCTCATCCTTGCCATGTTTGCATAGTCCATTTATCATGATGGTATATGTGTGGCCAGTCGGTTGTATGTTCTTACAAGAAAGTCTAGAAAACAGCTCACCAGCCTCTTTTACCAGGCCACGGTTACACAAGCCATCGATGAGGATGTTGTAAATCACGATATTAGGGGGCAATCCCTTCTTCTCAACCGCTCTTCGCAGCGCAAAGGCCTCACGAAACTGTCCTCCGTAGCATAACCCTCGTAGTAAACTACCAAGGGTCACAACATCTGGATCTTGTCCATGATCTAGCATATCCTTCAACAATCTTTTTGCAAGCCGAGGACTATTCGCCCTGAATAACCCATCAAGAAGAGTAGAATAGGTGATCGTGTTAGGAGCAAATCCTTTCCGACTAATATCATCAAACAACTCCAGTGCCGTCTTTACCTTCCCATTCTTGCAATACCCATTTATCAAGATGTTATAGCAGACAATATCCGGTTTACAGCCA
Organism: Drosera capensis; assembly: GCA_001925005.1. Taxonomy (NCBI): domain Eukaryota; kingdom Viridiplantae; phylum Streptophyta; class Magnoliopsida; order Caryophyllales; family Droseraceae; genus Drosera; species Drosera capensis. The sequence goes on from LIEC01006554.1 coordinate 43,183, forward strand.
CCCCTTTCCATTTGATGAAGCACTCTCAATGCCTCGCCTACTTTCCCTGACAAACAATACCCCTCCATGACCTTACCATACGCGACAACACCCAAACCCTTGCCTCTATCTCTCATCGCCCTCAGAACATACTCCGCTTGCCTGATCATCCCTTCCTTGCAAAACCACTCCACCAACCCGGTCACCCTGTCCGCAACTCCAATCCCCATCACCCCATCAAGCAACACCCTACTCTCACTCCACCTACCCAACCTACACAACTTTTTCACCAACAACCCGAAGCCAACCACATTCGGCATATACCCATAACCCACGATCTCCTTCCCGACACTCACCGCCTCGCCCACCAAACTCTCCTCACAGACATTCTCACAGACACCCTCATCGACCCTCCTAATCACCCTCACAACCCCACTCAGTACCACCTTCAAGGTCACTTCATCAAACTCATGCCCTTCTTTCATCATCTTCCCCAAGAACGAGAACCCGACATCCGGGCAATCCACACGACAACAGCAATCAATCAAAATCGAGTAGGAATGTGTATCCGGTGGAACCCCGAAGCGGGTTTCGAGGAGGCGATAAAGCTTGATGACGGTAACGAACTCTTTGAACTTGGTCATGGAGGCGAGGAGCGGGTTGAATTCGGAGATAGGTGGAAGCGGGGTGGAGTTGAGAAGTTGGAAGAAGAGGAGTTTGGGTTGTTCGATGAATTTGAAACCCGATTTGCATTGGTTTTTGACTGCGGTGATGAGCTTGAGGGTTTGTGTCCTTGGCATGGTGGATGATGCATCGGGTTAGGGCGTTTGAAGTGGTGGCTGGCTGTCAGATGGCGGCGGGGAAAGAAAAAGAAAAAAAGCAATCATTTTAAAATATCTAATATGTTATTATTTTATAATTTAGTATCCAAAAAATTTATATCATTTTTAGATATTCATTTAAAATTTATTTTAGAAATTAATATCCATTTTTTTAAAATATTAATTCTGTTATCATTTTAACCTTTCATCTTAAACTAACTCAAATCACACCCTTAACCTAACTCAACCCCTATCCAAACCCTCACCATCAATCATCGAACCATCCTCCCCAATTCAAACCTTACCTCGAATCCCAAAAACACACATAATTGGATTCTTTATCCTTACATCATCAAATCAAACCATCTTAATTGGTGAATTCATCAACACCCAAATGACACTTCTCGTATTTCATCATCTGAATTGATCGAAGACGACGTCGCGGAGTTGGGAGTATGGAGAGGAGAAGTTTAATAGGGTTGGGAGGAGAGTGAGGGAGGGGTTGATTTGATTGGGTGGGAAGGAAGTGGGTGAGGTTTGGAGAAAGGGATGGGGAAAGGGAGGTTTGGAGGGGGAGTTCGAGGATGAGGAAGAGGAATAGGAGGATGATGTGATGGAAGAGATTGTTGAGGGAAGGGGCGTCGAAGAAGGGGAAGATTCTGACCGCACGACAACCTCTCTGGAACTACACCAAATCTCTCGGCCCCAACCCCGATTCGACCATTTGATTCTCTTTGACCTTTCCCGACATCGGGAACAACCAGAATCCATCGAAATTTGTTCACCAAGTCTGACAACGGCAACCTTTGCGCGATAACAGCCACCCTCGACTTCGTTGAAGCCATCCCAACAAGCAATTATCGGTTCCCGATCACTGTCGACGTTGAGCCCTCTTCTCTATTGCTTCTTGTTTTCTCCGGTAATGAAAAGGAAGGGGAAGAGGGGAAGGGACGTTACCCTTTTGACCAATTGAATTTCATGTTGATCAATTTAATATGTTTGTACACATGTTTATAAAATAAATGTGTATATGCACTACTTATTCTAATACACATATTATTATGTGATATACTTACAATAGGATGTGATTATTACATGTACATTTGATACATAACATCAAGATTAAGTGCGTGACGGAGGTTGCACGTTTTTGGAGGATGCGAACTATTTTGTAAACAGAAGATGTGAACTGTAAATCATGTTATGTAAACCGTTATTTTTTGCTGTGTGAACTGTTATTTATGGTTATGTACACTGTTATGTACATGAAGGATGTGAACTGTAAATAATGTTATGTAAACAATCACTTTTTGCTATTTGAATTGTTATTTATAGCTACGTGAACTCTTATATAAATGAAGAATGTGAACAATAATATGATGTAAACCGTTATTTTTTGCTGTGTAAATTATTATTTATGACTATGTGAACGGTTATGTAAATGGAGGATATGAGCTGTAAATAATGTTATGTAAACCGTTATTTTTTTACTGTGTGAACTATTATTTATGACTATATGAACTATTATGTAAGTGGAGGATGTGAACCGTAAATAATTTGATATAAATCATTGTTTTTTGCAGTGTGAACTGTTATTTATGACTATATGAACTGTTGTAAATGGAGGATATGAACTGTAAATAATGTTATGTAAATCGTTATTTTTTTACTATGTGAACTTTTATTTATGGCTATCTGAATTGATAATTATGAGTTAAATGATTTTATGCATATGCAAACTATTATTTATGGGTATGTGAACTGTTACATTTAAAATAATTGAACTATTTGTTTTTTTTTTTCCTATGTGAATGATATTCGGCAATAAGGGTGCAAACATGATTAGTGAAGGACAAATCATTATAAAATATAAAACATTATATTGATTCATAAAAGTCAAATCATTAATGAATGACAAAATTCATATAATTATTTGATCTAAATAAAGACTTAAAATTATGAATTTTCATCTGAAATATTGACAATATGAACCGTACATTATTGAAGCATAAACAACCATATCATATATATGAACTACAATGGAGTCAATATAAATTGTGCATATTCATGGATTATAAATATGTAAGAATCAGAAATATGTAATAATTTCATCATTTAATAAAGAATATCATGGCTATGACTTCATGCTATGTATGAACTAGGAGAACAAAATTCATATAAACTTAAAGACTTTTCATTCTTCATAGTTGGTTTACTTCATGGACATACAAACTTATGCAACACAATCGTTTAATTACTTCTTTTCAATACTATTTGAATTGGATTGATGTGGATATGTATTAGTTACACTTAGACATACAATAAAATTGATATTAATCCAATATTTTGGACCTTATGGACTGTCTTCGTGGGCTGTGTATACTGATTGAACTGAATTTTTGGACCGACTCCCTTCAGTACGTAAACTACATTAGGTGAATGTGTGAACTGTTCCTGTTCCTCTGTAAACTGGTTATGGCCTGACTGGCCTGACTCCCTTCTAATAATATGGGCTTATAACCAAATTCGTGAGCTTTTTATTGTTTGCTCACATATGTGTACTGCATACTATTAGATGTGAGCCAATAAAAATATTTAGAGAAATACTTATTATTATATGTCAACTGCAAATTATATGTATATGAACTACATATAGTGAACATATGAACTATATATTATTAAATAGAAACTGCTTAAAATATTAACAGAATTATATATTACCAGATGTGAACTGTATATTGTTAATATATGAACTGCATACTATTAAATGTGAATTGATTAAAGTACTTAGATATTTACATATTATTAGATGTGAACTATAAATTATATATACATGAACAACATATGAACTGCATATTTCTAAATGTAACTTGAGATACAACAATCTTCTCACATTTTGGTCATATTATTAGATATGAAATCTTGCCATGAAATTTGAAACCCACGATTCAAGATTTATGTCATTCACCTCATAAATGCCAAACATATTCTCAATTTATACACAAAAAATACACATAGTGTATGATAGGAATGTGTAATCCCTCAATTTATATAGAAATTGATGTAACAAAACTTAAATATATTAGTTATAATGTAGTTAATATGTTTAGGCTAGAAATCAAGTAGGAAGTTGCAGTCTAGGTCAGATGTCAGTGAGCAGACGATTGCAGATGAATGAAGATCGTAAAAGTCACCAGATGCAGACTACTACAGAGGACTTTGGATGAACAACTAGTGCATTGATAAGCAACAAAAGAGCTCAAAGGCTTCAAGATGAAGGATTGAGCTTGTAGACGAGAACCAAAATGGCAAAGCATGAACTGAGTCAAATCTGACAAGAGTTACAACAGATACTGGGTGCAGATTAGGGTTGCAGTATGGGATGCAGACTAGGGTTGTAATAAAGACTGGGTGCAGATTAGAAGTCGCAGCAGACTGGATTGCAGCAGAGGTGATTGCCAAGGTGGGGTTAGAGGTTTGAAGTCAGTCAAGCGAGGATTTGAGTTAAAGTAGCAACGACACAGTTTCTAGGGATAGTGGACTGCCAGCATTAGGAACGAGATGGTGAGGGACATGAGTGGACTGCCAGGAACAGTGCAATGTCTACTAAGGTTCGTTCCTTGAGCATTTAAAAGGGAACCGGTGAGGCTTATTGAGAGTGGCTGTTGAACGTGGATTGAAAAGCAAAAGAGTGCAAAGCAATCTAGCAATTCAAAGATTACTCAAGAAAGCTAATTCGTGAAGATACAGTCGAAAGTGTCACTAGTCTGCAGAAGAACAAAATCTTGCAGCAGAGTCCAAAGCTCGGATTTGTGCAAATCATCTAGGTTCTTTGTCTTTCATACGAGTTAGATAACTTGTAAAAGGAAAGTCTCTTGAAATCTAAACCAAGAAGATAGTGATACTCACCTCTTGGCTTGACTACACTGGTTACCAAGGGAAGACTGGATTAAGCTCTCAATCATCATTTGATATCGAGTGTCTGAACCAGTATAAATGTTGTGTCTATCTATTGCTTTTCATTACATTGATATTTAAGAATTGTTTCTAATAGATCATTACAGCCGGAAAGGGATAAACTCAAAGAGTTTCAAGTCTCTACTGTAGATCATCAATTATTTTCTGTAGACTACTTAGTAGTCTGCAAAAAACAACAGTCTGCACAAAACAAGTATTCCGCAGAAAAAGACCAATAAAGTCTCATACAACCTATTCACCCACCTCTAGGTTGAAACTCGAACCCTACAATTGGTATCAGAGCCTGACTTTCCAAACTTAACGCTTATTGGAAAGAAAAGGTCACATATTATACTTGCAAAGAAGTTACTAACAGTTTGTTTGTGTGAAGATTACCATCAACAATGGCACCACCAAAGTTTCCTAAATGTCCTAACAGTGGAGAACCTCTAACTTGCTTTTTCGACAAGTTTAACCATTGGAAGCTGAGAATGCTTGCACATCTCAACTCCATTGATGAGAGGATGCAAGATATTGTCCTGGATGTACCAAATGCTCCAATGATGTCAGATCCAAAGGACCCAACAAGAGAAGTACAACGGCCAAAATCCCTATGGATTAGAGAAGACTGAGATCTAGAGATGGTTGGGAGAAAAGCTCTAAACCAAATTTTCAAATCCCTAGATGACAACATGTTTGAAATTGTGGTTCATCCCAAGACAGCAAATGAAGCATGGGAAGCTTTAATGCTAAGAAACGAAGGAACTAATGACATCAGAGAGAATAAGAATGATGTATTGATACAACAATACGAGCTGGTCTCAATAAGGTCTGATGAAGATCTGACAACTTTCTTTGAAAAATTCAACATTCTCATTAACAATCTCAAAACCTTGGGAAAGACTTTCGAAAATAAGAAAATCAATCTTAAGTTTGTAAGGTCTCTTGGTGAAATTTGGAACACAAAGATAGCTACTATAAGAGAATCCAAAGATCTAACAAAGATGTCCCTGGCTACCCTTTATGGTGTTTTGCACACTTACAAATCCATGCCAAGAGATTACTTGTTTTCTACCCTTTATGGTGTTAGAACAGATTACTTGTTTCTATACTAAAGAAACTGAAGATACAAATTGGTTATGGCACAAGAGATTAGTTCATCTGAACTTCAAAACCATAGCAAGATTATCCTCAGAAAACCTAGTAAGAGGACTCCCACAAATAAAATTAAAAAAGGATAAGTTATGCAGACCATGCCAGGAAGGAAAGCAGACTAGGACAAGGTTTCAACCTTTAAACTCTTCGGAATCAATTAGGATTCTTGAACTACTGCATATGGATCTCTTTGGTCGAGTTGAGATGGAAACCTTAAGTAGAAAAAGATATACTCTAGTTATAATAGATGATTACTCCAGATATACTTGGGTAATATTCTTACATAAAAAAAAGTGAAATATGTAGTCTGCTAAGGAGGTTCCTTAGACAAATCTAAAATGAAAAAGGAATAGAAGTAATCACAATTAAAAGTGATCATGGTACTGAGTTTGATGAGACAAAAATAAATGTTTACTGCAATGATCATGGAATTAAGCATAACTTCTCAACACCTAGAACACCCTAACAAAATGATGTGGCTAAGCAACTAGAATAATGCTTGCTGATGCAAACCTATCCAAAAGCTTCTGGGCAGAAGCAGTAAACACAGCTTGCTATATTCAAAATAGGTGCACAATTCACAAGCTTTATAAGAAAACCTCATATGAATTGTGGAAAGACAAAACACCAAGTATTAAATACTTTCATGCCTTTGGATGCATATGATATATACACAATAATGATAAAATCTATTTACAAAAATTTGATCCTAAGGCAGATGAGGCAACCTTCTTAGAATACTCAACAAATAGCAAGGCATTTAGGGTGTACAATAAGAGAACACAGACTTTTGAGAAGTCGGTTCATATTTCATTTGATGAAAAAGAAACATTCCTAAGAGATCATGAAAGATAATTGTTGAATGATCAAGAGAATTTGTTGATGTTGTTTAAGCTGTCGCGATGTCATCGTTTATCATCAATTGATGTGAATGTGATATGTGGAGGAAATGAAACATTGCGTCAGTTTGAAGAAACAGTGCATCTGAGTACTGGCAGTGTGTCACCATCACAAACAATACGCCTTTGTAATGATTCAATGTATCTGGGATTTTGTAATGTTTCACAGATTTTTGGGACTCAAATTTTCAATCGTAGTCATCATTCTGAGATAAATGATGATTGTGTTGTGGAATATGCAGAAAGAATATCTAGAAGAGTTCAAAAGTGCTTTATTTTACAATATCAATAGTATCTGTTAATTAATATTTGTTGTCAATGCTCTCGCATTCTTCTTTCCCTGTTTTCGTTCTTCAGAAAACTTTTTGTCGAGGAACTTCCTTGGATTGATTGCTTCCAAGTCTTCATCACTTATTTCAGACGTTCCGTCAACAAATTCCAAATATAAGTTTGATATCCAACGACGCTATGTTGAATTCATAGTCACCGAAATTGAATGAATTGTCTCCTTGATTGTAGTTCGATATAACCTCTCGAATGAATTTTTATCATTTTTCCTGCAATCGGATGCAATAATATTCCCTTTGAGAATAGTATCAAACAATGTCCAAGACGACGTTCTCCTCGGGTGTACTTTGTGCTCTTCTGTGCATCGAAATTATGGTTCCTTTTTCAAAATCTTGATGACTGCTGCCAAGTTGCTTCTGAATTTGTGTCATTTTTTCCATTTCATTATATAAACAAGGAAAACAAATATATTAAGAATCAAATAGTGCAATATTTTTAAATAAACAAACAGTGCACCTTTGTGTTTTGACACGATGTGTTATTGTTTTTTTTAAAACAATGCGTCTTTGTATGACAAACAGTGCGCGTTTGTCTTTCGCAACAATGTGTCATTGTTATTTTTCCAAACAGTGCGTCTCAATGTAACATTAATAATTACAATTCTTTACAAAGACGTACTGTTTCAGTGTTAAAGACTCACTGTTTTTCAAATAATTCAGAACAGTGCATCTTAATGAAACATTGGTGTTTATAATTTTTTGCAATATATTATCAATCAATATGACATCAAAAATGGAATTTATGTTTCGAGCACATTCTATAATTAGGGTTTGTTCAAGACACACTGTTTTGTTCCAAACGCGCACTATTTTCCCAATGTTAATAATTCGGTTATATGAAATTTCGAATAATATCGATTGAATTGATGCATTTGTTGATGCATATATCTATTGAATTCAGTCTTTTTAATCAAATTAAAAAAATAAACCCTACATTTAGAAATTTCAAATGTTTCTTTTCAATATGATGATTAATACAGTGTGTCTATTCAATTCCTTTTGATGAACCGAGTTGATGTTTGATTTGAATTTGGATTGGATTGCGGATTTGAATATGATTGTTGATTCCGCATATGATTGTTGGGATTTTCGTAGCGGTTTTAATCATCGACTTCGAGATTTTTTAATTTGTTGTTTGTTGGTGGTGGAGTTCGGTTGTTTTGATTTTGGATAATATAAACCTATATCTAATGGGAATTATTTCCCTGATTTATATCTGATGAAAAATATTTTTTTGTATTTTATGAGAATTTTTCCTAAATTTTATTAAAATTATATTATATTTTTATTTTTGTGGATTGATTATAGTTAAACTAATGATGACAATGATCTAGAAATTTAATTTTTAATTCTCTAAAATTGGGAAATCAAGTGAGATAAGGAATGAATATAAGAATATAAGAATAAAAAATTTATTGGGCATATTATTTTCTATAAAATTCTCTATATATAAAAGTAAGGAATAAGGTAAGAAAGCTCCTATATATTTGATATAGGATCAAATGAAACTATCCCGTCATTAACACACTTTAGAGTTTTGATGAGATAAAGGATATGAGTTGGTTTGGTTGCTCATGGCGACAAACAATAGAGAGAGACCTTTGGCAGGTCATACCAGATCTGAAGAGAAAAAGTGGAGCCAACCACGATCCAATCCAACCAAACTCACCTTTCCCCCACACACACACATCATCTCCCCACGATATTTATCCTCCTCTCTCCTCTCTCCTCTCTCCTTTCCGCCATTGTCATCCTCCAAGAAGCAGCTGCTGCTGCTGCAATTCCCCTTTCGAATCCTATCCATTGACCTCTCCCATTCTCCGATCTAAGGTCACCAACGCCTCATTTCCACCACTACGTTTCCGATTTCGTTTTGTGACTGATTGCTGCTTTGATTTCAGGATTCGAATCGAGTGTTTCGAGGGCGGAGAGAGTGAGTGAGTGAGGGGAAGTGTAGATCTGTTGGAGGAGGAGGAGGGGATTAGGGGGATAGGATTGCGATGTCGTCGTTTACGGGGACGCAGGAGAAATGCAAGGTGTGCGATAAGACGGTGTACGTCATGGATCAGTTGGCGGCCGATGGCTCCAGTTATCACAAGTCGTGCTTCAAGTGTAGCCACTGCAAATCCAGGCTTCAGGTCTTATTTCACTCTTTACCATTCACCATAATTCTTAACCTGGGGTTGTCGACTGATTCATATGCTTTCGATGTTCGGTTTTGGGTTTCATATGCGCAATGTTGTTCTTCAAATAGAGTAACTGCAGTTGAGTGCAAACAGCAAACTATAATCATGTCCATTATAATCTTGAAAGAGGAAGCTGGAAACATGACTGAGATTATAATCTTGTCCTGTTTTCTCCTTCTCGTTTAAAACTGTGGGATTCTCATGTTTGCCCTTAGTTTCAATGCTCCTTATATGAGAATTCATTACTTGACGTGAAGAAGTGTTTGCTATTTGAGAATCGGCTTACTATTTCTGTTTTAGTACTGGGTAGTATCAGAAATTCAACTTTTTCGAGAGAAAATCAGATTGCTTGTGCACAGAAGTTTGTTGGTTAGAGGTTAGGCCTATGGAGTTATGCTGTAATAGATTTAGACTCTTTATATATATATATATATATATATATATAACTTCGCATGATTTATGGTCTTGAACTACTACATTTTGGGACTTCTTGGTACTAACTGCTCGATTGGTTTTTGGAGACGAATGCCGGTTGCTTGTATATGCTAACATTGTGAACTGCTCATTTCAGCTGAGCAATTACTCCTCGATGGAGGGAGTTCTCTACTGCAAACCTCACTTTGAGCAGCTATTCAAAGAAGCTGGAAACTTCAACAAGAACTTTCAGTCTCGTATGCTCTAACAAAACTTTCTAGTTGCTTCACCTTATTTATTGTCTTTTTATGAAATCCAGCTAACTCAGGGTGCATTTCATTTGCAGCTGCTGCAAAGTCAATTGAAAAATCAGCTGAGAAACTAACTCCAGAACTGGTACAGTTCCTTAACCTTAGAATGAGGCATAAATTTCAATAAAAATTGTTACAAAAGGACGACATACCTTAGAGTAATGGTATGTTACAATATAGCTTATCTATGCTTCTACTGGCACTGCTGTTGCCTGCTGCTCTACTACAATGCAAGTTGCATCTCCTGTCTATTACCTGTGAGGCAAGTTGAAGATTCTTATTAAGTATCTTATTAAGATTTTACTATGACATTATTTTATGTTAGGACATTAGTTAAGTTTGGAGTTCATGATATTTGATATCTTTAGTTTGTTAGCTATTTTTGTATTATTGTGAATAGGCATAAAGGTCAACTTTCGCTTTCGTTACATGGATGAATAATGTTGTCGCGAAGGTGGTGATAAATTGGCTAGTGTTTGCTAATTTTTCTCTGTTGTTTTAGACAAGGTCACCTAGCAGAGCTGCCGGCATGTTCTCTGGGACACAGGAGAAGTGCACAACTTGTGGTAAAACAGTTTATCCTATAGAGAAGGTGAGTCTTTCGTTGACTTGACAATTTGTTCTTCTTTCTCAATGATTTTAGCATGTAAAAATCTCCTTTGAGAACATGGAAGTGAATAAGAGAAACAGAATGAAGAAGATGGTTCCCCCCCCCCTTTACTTACAGGGTTTTACTAAATTCAAAATTGTGAGCTGAACACTCGAACAGTTTTGATTTCGTAGGATATTTCGACTTGCAGAAATCAACGTGTGATTACCTCACTAGCTGCGTATATAGAAAATATTTGTTCCAGAAGTCTTTCTCATCTGAAGTAGACCTTGTTTTGTCTTACGGTCTCAACTCTAGAGTCCTGGGATAGTTGCTTTGAGTCTTTAAGGTTCACATCATAGAGAAATCTGAAAAGATTATCCATGATCGATGAATTATATGAAAGCTTATATATTTGGTGAGATTGCTAAAGTGACTTGACCTTTTTAACATGTAATAATAATTTGATTGGCCAAGTAGTTTCTTGTATATAGTTTAAGGTTGTTCGGATGTATGGCGACTGCATGCAAGTTGTATGCATGTGGCACTGTGCTCTTACTTGAAGAGTCTATTGGGTCTTTTGTGTTCAAATTATCGAGCCATGTTTGCCCTTGTCAGAATTGATGCTTGTTTGAGTGGATATTTCATTCCATTGTTGTTACTTGTCTCTGAGGGTTCTCCTTGTAAGCTTTGTTCTGTGTCATGTGCCCTTAAGTCGTGTTTCCTGTGCGGCCTGTGCCCGTAGTTCATATTTCGTGTGTCCCTATGGTGCTTCTATGCCTCTGGGTATAATGATTTAAATTTGTGAAGTCATACCATTTATCTATTCTTGGCATAGTTACTTTAAGCTTTTCAAAAAAGAATTTCTTGATGAATAATAATGGTAACTGGATGCCACAAGATTCATCCGCATTTGCAATCTCATTCTAAAAAGGACTGGAAAATTGGGAGGTGTTCAACTTTTGAATAGACATGTTATTGAGTCACATGCCAATATCAAATCATATCATTTTTTAGCTCTTTCTGTACAGTCCTACTCTTGCTATAATAGATCAACTGACTTCTCTTGTCACTTAATAAGAGTGTAAGTTCTAGTTGGTATCTCTTTTCTTTCTTTCTTTCCTTTTGTTACTTGATTAGAATGCAAGGTCTAGTTGATCTCTCTTTTTTTTCCTTTTTTTCTCTTAGCATTGATTTATCCTTTTACAATGATGATTATTACTTCCTCTATCCCCAAAAATAAAATAAATTGTATTCTTTTGATTTGGCACGCTTGACAAGATGAGTTTGATTCGTGTTGTAGGACGATCAAATGTCTTTTTTTTTTTATAAAATATCGTGAAGCATTCCTTGTTTGGTATGCTTTTCGTTTTTGGATTTCTGTTTTGGATTCTCTGGTTAACAAATCTAAACTGTTTCATTTGGCTTTCTGTTTTTTCAAAATAAAGAATTTCTGATTTCTTTTGGCAGAATGCTTCATACCTCATTTTCTAATAATCATTTTATTTGGCGTTATGATTTTGATCTTAGATTCTGATTTTTTGATTCTGTTAATGATTCTGGAATGCACTATTTTGAGGAGTCATACCAAATAGCCCCTTAATGATATTAAATATTATGTACTATAATCGTGAACAAAAGAAAATTTAAATCGTGTTGTTCAGAGGAATAATGAATTTCCTCAAATCGCGTGTGAATAGGGCAAGGAGAGAAACGTTGTAAAATTATGGGACAGAGGTAGTACTTCTAGTGGCGTACTATTGGTAATACAGACTACAAGGGCTTGATACTTGATATTGCACAATACACTGACCTATAGACTTGGACAATATGGAAAGGAGAGTGCTATTTAGTGTTTGATATGGAACAAGATAGAATTTCAAGACTCTTGAAACCAGACTAAATTACCCCAGAGTCTGGCAATGTAAGCATTCTATTAGGAAAAAGAAGAAGAAGAAGAGAAACAAATGGGTTATAAATCACTCTATTGCATGTTTTAGCCCTTCAAGGCCGTCAAGGCATTACCTTGAGGTTTATGTGGCAAGTAATAAATGAGTTGAAACTACATAGCTCCAGACTATCAGCCAGCGCTATCCGATCCCAATCACAAAAACATGTATTACAATAGCATACTCTATATCGTACGTAAAAATAGGGATCATCTGTCCTCAATAGAGGATTGCTAGCTAATGTTGGCCTCTTTTATGCATTCAGGAACTCTTTTTGATCAATTGATTGTAGGGGTTAATAGGGAGTTATTTGGGTTACAAAATTAAATCAAGACAGACGATGGGAGAGCAGATTACATAAAAAGTGATTGCTTCTGACATTTCCCTAGAGGAAAAAGGTTGAGACATACAAAGATGCACATCCGATGTTAGAATCTGATATAATTTTAGCTTGTGTCTGCATGAGAAGTTGTCTGTAGCAAGCGGAAATATTTTGAGAAACACAAAGAAGCACATGGAATTAAAGATCCGCTTTAAGTTTTGGCATTTAGCCGTGATGGCATAAAAACGATTGCCCTTGGCATTCCCTTGAGGAAAAAGATTGAGAAATGCATAGAATCACATCTTATGAAGGATCTATTTCAAATAAAACTTGTCACAGCAGAAAAGAGATTGTGTGTAATATTTTCCTTGAGGCAAACAAAATTGAGAAGTGCACGATTGCAGTGAAGCACATCATATTAAGGATTTCTTATAATGATAAGTTTAGCTTGCATCTATTAGAATTGAGCAATTATACCATTTGAAGTGTTTACCGTAACAGCTGTCAATTATCCAGCAATGTATCGAGTATTATCTTTAGAAGCACAATGCATCAGAGAGAATAAGAAGAAGCGTGGTTGCTATTCTTTTTTCTTTTTTTTTTCTCTTTGGGGTAAAATTCTGCTGTAGTTTTCTCTTTAGTTTTCAACTTAAAGAAAGTCTTTCATGTTAGACTATGAAGTTTTGTCTTGTGCTCTTATAATTGTCGATTTGATTTTTGTGGTAGGTCTCCTCCATTTTCCAATCTTCTTTATGTAAATCTAAGTATCTTAGCTCTTTTGTAGGGAGTTCTCTACAAATAAGTTAACTAATACTGCATTTGTTTGTACACATTGTATAATGTATGGAGTTCTTGTTCATTGCACATTTTCCTCTGTTAAGAGGGTAAAGCCCACGTCTCACCTACTTAGGAGCCGCTCGCAGGTGTCAAGTTGCAAATTTGATCATCTCATGGGTCTTACTGCTCCACTATTTAGTAAACCGTATCAAATGAATCTCTCTCTGTTGTTTTATTGTGTATAGTCTCAAAAAACATAAGAAAGACTTATATCTTGTGACATTGCTATGAACTGGCCATTATTTTGGTGGTTTTGTTACGTTCTTTTTTTGCCTGTCACATATATCAACACGATCACTTAGTGGCTGACACTATTTCAGGTGACAGTGGAGGGTCAATTCTATCACAAGTCCTGCTTTAAGTGTTCCCATGGCGGTTGCCCCATAACTCCTTCAAACTACGCTGCGCTCGAAGGAATCCTATACTGTAAGCATCATTTCTCGCAACTGTTCAAGGAGAAAGGAAGCTATGCTCACATAATGAAATCAGCATCCATGAAGAGGACGGCTTCACCAATACCGGATGTTGTCCCAGGGTCGGATGCTTGAAGCATGAATTTGTTTCCCAACTGTTCACATCTCTTTTGCTTCTTTGGCTTTCGTGTTGGAAGCTGGCGAAGAAAATTCATCCTAATATCTATTTTTTCGATTTGTTTGTGACATTTGTTGTATGTTTGGTGCTTCTGTAATTTCATAAAATCCGTCATGTGCAGACGGATTCAGTTTTGAAGTTCTGAGAGATTAATATATGAGATGACATAATCTACTATATCATCTGACAATCTAGGGTGTGTGACAATGAGTTTGGTTCCAGTTCTACTTATAGTAGTGTGATTCTGCAACTCTTTTCTTGGAAAGTCTTTGCAAACTTATCAGTTGGACAACTTTGCACTTTGCACCTTCAGAGATCTGTTTTTCTTATTTGACAGGATAGATCAATAAGACATCAGTGTCTTGATCCCGTCTAAGTTTCGTTCTGGGCTTTCAAATTGAGCAGTTCTCTGAAGATATCAACTTGGAGTAGTATGTAGTTAGTCTGACTGGTTTTTCGGTGCTCGGTTAATATTTCTCGCACTAAAACTGATCTGCTCCTTTCATGTGGTTGGCTACGCACAAATTACCCTTGTAAGTTCATCTACTTGATAGTTTTGCACCCTTCTCCATGTGTTGCGTCTCTAGCTTCGAACTCTTCTAATTCTTCAGAGCTTCTGATCGACATCCTGCGTGGCTTCTGATCCAATGTATGTACTCGTTACTGTTCATCAATGCCCTCATTTTCATGGCTCTTAGCTAGCTCAACCATGGCTCCATTGAGTCCATGTAGAGAAGCCTCTCATTGCCTTCGTTAAGATGAGAATGTGGCTGCATATTTTCAATTAAGGACTCGAGTTCACTCCAGGAGTTAGAGTTCCAGTCTGGAGCAAAGAAAGAGTCCTTCCCCAAGGTACATGAAAAGATTCTGTCGACAATGTTTCTTGCTGACTTATCAGTGTTCTCTCTAATTCATTTATTTGATCATCTTCTACGATCTCAGATTAATCTGAAACTGCAGTGTTAATCAGAACGCTGGAATTCAAAGTGGGAAATGCATTGAAACAACATCCGCAGATTCATGACATCAAAACTCGTCATCTCTGACTCAGATGTTGGCTTAATGGACACTTTGACGTTTGTAAAGGTCACCAGCTAAGGCAAAGTTGAATGGCCAGTTCAGTAGCCATTTCCAGTGTCAATGTTCTTCGACAGGAAAGCAATGGAACCACTTTACTCAAACCAGTGCAAGGAAAGAAAGAAAATCACGAAATCATCTCAATAGAGTAGCTTCCATTAAGTAATCAATGTCAGAATTGCTAAAAGAAGAAAAGAACAGACGAAAACATATGACGAACCGAACTCTACAGACACTCTTTGCAAAAGAATTACATAAGTATTTCCCCATGATAATAACCTGCTATTTTTACCAATTAAAAAAAGTGATGAATTGTTTATTGCAATCCGTATTCTTCGCTTCGTCTTACCGAGGATGCTCAGTGCAGAGACACGTGGCAAGCCGAACCTTCACAATTCTTGGTGAGGAGGATTACAAACAAGATGCAAAATCTCTGGCAACAAATCTTCTAGCATGGTTCCCTGCCCTTCAATAAACAAAAAGATGATAGTCTGCCACCCTTCAATCACTTGCTTCTTTTCTTGGCCTCGCTGTACAGGATCACTCCCATGACAGTGAGCGAGTAGCCCAGCATTCCAGTGACAGAAACCGGGTTTCTGAAAATCAAAATGGAGACCACCACTGCAACTGCCCCTTTCGCATTTCCTAATACCTGAAAAGTGCAAAAAAGAAAAAGAAAAAAGAAGTTGATAATATCCAATTGCCATGAAATATTATAGGTAAATTTGAATAGACTGATCTAGTAAATCCTCATGTAGACTTTGAATTAAAATCATCTACAAACCAGCATTGTGGTCTAGATAAAAAGAGCAGTGCTGTGAACATTTGTGAATCAATAAAGCGGAAAGAATTAGATAAACAGACCACAACACAGAAATACTACATGCATAACTAAATATATCTCCAACTCGAGGAAGGAGCTCGACCAAAAGCTCAACAGCCTTGTGACAAGAAGCACACAGAATTAAATGAAAGCCAACTCGTCAAAATATGCTAGAATACTCCGCAAGTAACAACATATCATAAGCATAAAAAAATCCTTAAATCCAAGAGACAAGTTCACATACAACGGAAGGCATACTCAATGAAAACTTAGTGCATCCTGCTTTATTGTATTCAGAATCACATTCTCACCGCAGCTCTCCTTTCTTCCCCCCCTTTTTACCAGGTAGCCAAGCAAACCACATGGAACATAAGTGATGAACTAAAAGTGTCATTTGTACTATTAACATATCCATAGTTACCCAGAAAGTGTGGCAACAGGGTTTGATATGCATAGTGCTACTTATGGAATAAATGGACTTTTGCTAGGTCTCGCATTCAAATATGCAGTTCACACAAAGGAGTTGGTGTATACCATATCACCATATCAGCAGTAAATTGGACGAGTGTAAAAACCAGGCCCTTCCAATCAGTGGAGGACATTTTAAAAATCTGGCTCTAACCAAAAATGTTCTCCAAAACCTTTAATCATGAGATCCCACTTCTACATCCACTTTAATTATTCAATTTTATGTGCCGATTTGCTGCATCCCGTTGCAAGATTTATTCTTTATTCCAATTAATTTTCACAAAATCACTTTCTCGCACAGGACAAGAAAAACAAAAAACTACAGAACCAGAACAGAGTTTGGCCTCGATTAGCTCAAGAGGACATCGCAAATATACAAGCACCAATCTCGCTTGCTTATATATTTACTGCCAATCAGGAGCTGATAAAGCATATTTAAATCAAGCAAGGTTCGCAACAGGACTGATTTTGCTACTAGGAATGCAAACAAGTTCCAATCTTATTGTCTGATTCAATAGGATGATTTTTCTCTTTATTATCTCAAGAAAATTGTGGAGTGCCCATGTCCAGTATCTACGATTTGTTTAAGATGGAAGCAAAGTCACATTGTGTGATAAGAATTGTAGTTTCAGAGTTGATTGATCATGAAGGCCAGAATATATTCAGATCTGCTATATATCAAAATAAAATGAGAATTAGGTGCAACTGAAACCCCAAGGATGATGACTACATTCATCCCCAACTTAATCCTAACTTATCACTGGTCCAATTGATAGTACAAAATGTTTATACATGTCTAAATGGTGTTCATAGAGTGGCTTGGACCTTATGAAGTTTAAATTGTTCAAAACTCGACTCAAGGATGAGTAAAGGTTAGAACGGCATCTTGTCTATGCACTGCGAGGGTGAAAATTTTAAATGGACTTCTAAACATTTTTCTAAAGCACACATTCTTACTAATGGGGCATGTAAAACAGGGTACAAGTTCCCAAAATCAGCAATACGACTCTACCAGTACCACAAGAAATCTCAACAGATCCTTCCACAGCTCATAGCACTAGAATCAAGAGATACAGTCTCTTTCATATCCAATTAGTAGAGGATCAGACATCCTGCCTAATCAATAATTATACCCACCAAGTCAAGCATGTCAAGTGACATGTTTGCAGATGAGAGAAAATTCTTATACCATAGCCAGAATGTCAAATAGCTGAAAAATATGGGAAAATTCAGTCCTCTCTAGCAGACAACACCACACGAAGAGCTTTTCACACATGTGCAGAACTCATAGGGATACTAAAATGAACGAGATGGAATAAGCGCAAAGCAAACAGAGAAGCAGAAAACACTGGAATAGAGACATACAACAAAAAGCACACCAGAGATGAAAAGTATTACTTGAAGTGGAGGCTACTGCTAAGGAGTCGTCTTTGATTTCAACCGTAAAAGAACAAAGCCGGATGGGGATAAGAAGGATTTTTTTAAAAAAAAAAGGTGCCGTTTTAATCAAGACAGAACTAAAACGATTATTTCAAAATGAATCATCAAGGACAGAACCTGTGCATACCTGGAGAGTCAAGGCGCTGGTGTGTTTTGTGACCAGGAAATTGGTCAGGTTCACAAAATAAGCCAGTGCGGAGTTGAAAATGAGATACCATATAATCTTCTTGTCCTCTCTAGCAAGTGCTAGTGTTATACCGACAACATTTTCTTCCATCAGTAGAGTTGCTGGAAGCAGAAACACAACAGCTATAGGAGCCATGTAGAGCAACAGGTTCATTGAATTTAACTTTTCCCTTCAGTAAGCAGAGAATTCAAAGTCAGCAATGATTAAGGTTAAGTCTGAACTTGCACAGATCCAACTACAGATCTAGTAGAATCTGCGAAAGAAAATGAGCGTAAACTGAGGTATACCCTTCAGAAGAAAGCAAAATTCCCTGCAGCACCGACTTAAGCGCTCTTGCTGCTGTTGCTCCAATACACATGATAAATCCAAAAAGATGGAAGCTCGGCTCACCCTACAACATCATCAAAAGGGAACAACAAAAACTATCAGAACCCAAAAGAGAATCAGCGAATATCAATATGTTTAGGTTTGAGTACAAATAGAATAAGCAAGCTGGAAAATCAACATCCAAACATCCACATCATAGAAAAAAGATGAGATTCACACCTTGAGGAACTCTTTCAAAAGAGAAAACAACTTCGTTTTTCTTATTATAGACACGAAATGCTACACAAATATCAGCAAAACAACCATATAGAAGTTGCAGATGCACCAAAAACTTCAGGGGGTAAAATTATCATCGTTCATTATTGTCTACCTTACAAGTAAAACAGAAAGATCGAACTAGTTCTCATCCAGAATTTCACCGGCACATCCAAAAAACCCAACTGCAAATCATCTTATTCCTACACGGAGTGCCTTGCCAGTAGCTAATCCCAATTGTATATTCTGACTCAAATTCAACGATTTGTTTCCAAGATCGGATTCAATAAAAGTCAATTTGCTCCTATGATTCTTATTCTTTCTTCCAACTGCGAATTATAATCTCGACATTTACTACCTTGGCTGGTACAGATTTTCACTCCACAGTTCAAAATCCCAGTTCCTGTCCCACATCCAATATATCCATGGCACCCACCGACACAAAACAAACATTCCAGACGCAAAATAACCAAACTCAAAACCATCAACCATGATCACATGATCACATAATCACAAAGAACCCCAACAATCCATCAACCAATCTCGCAACTATCATCATCATCAACAACTCTCACCCCGCTAGCAATGACAACCCCGGTCACAACCGGCACGAGAGTAAAATACGTCAACCAAGCCTCCCGCTTAAACGTCATCAGATACGCAAACACGGCCGTGAAGAACGGCGTGGTCGCCCCGATCGCCTGATTAAACGAGACCGGCAAGTACTTCAACGACACATTCCCGCTGACAACCGAGGCACAGAAAATCAAACTGAGAGTCGAGATCTTGATAAACTGGAGCCTGGACCGGATCGTCTGCATCGGGACCATCTTCATCCATGCGATGGCGATGTAGCTGAGGAGGGAACAGGCGGTCATGTGACACATGGTGAGGAAGATGGGGTACTTGAAGCCGTAGTTGCTGAGGAGATACTTGTTGAGGAGGAGGACTCCGATGTTGGACGAGTACCACGAGGTCACGAGACCGATGGTGAATAGCTTGCTCGAGGAACTCGAATTCGGACTCGAAATGGCACTCTTCATCGTTGATAGATGTCTAACAATGCACAATCGAAGGGGATAGAATCGAAAGGGGATCGATTAGGGATCTGAGGAATGATGGGGGTGGATGAGAGGCGCGGAGGCGGCGGCGGCCATGGATCTGAGGAGGAGTCTGTTGCCGGGGAGGGGAAAAGGAAGGAGATGAAGAGGAGATGAAGGAGACGGCGTCGTATTGATGCGTGGATTGATTAGAGAAGGGAAGAAGGGAAGACAGGAAGATTTGAAGAGCAAAACGCGTAGAGACACACAAACGCACAATACAGTGAAAGAGAAATTGTGAAGCCAAGGAGGTGATGAATGATGATTCTCTATTTCCTCTCTCTTTTCGTCGCTTGGTCTATGTTTTTTACTTCTTTCATCTCACCACTTTGAATTAAACGCTATCAATGACACTCGTTAAGGTAAATTTTGATCAAGATAATAACCATTTTTTCATATTTTTTGTAAATTTATTTTTAAAATATCAAATATAATATCTCATATATATTTTTAGATATTGTTTAGTATCGTTGTTTAAAAATATGAAAAACAAAATTAGTAATATAAACAAGTCGATAACAAAAATCAAAACACTATATAAATTAAAATTATTTTTTATGAAATATCATAATAATATACTTATATAAAATAGAAAAAAAAAACTGATTTTTTTTATCCATTTGAGAAAATAAAAAACAAAAATAAACACTTTTGTTTTATTGTTTAGTAAAACGATAACAGAAAAATAGAAGTAACAACGATATCAAATAAACCCTTAAAATAAAGATGCATGACATATCGATGAAACATTAGTATCTTTTTCGTTTCAAAATATAGACAACAGTTTGACCCGATATGTGTGTGTAGAATTTGTGTGAAGTTTGATGAAGAAAAAATATTTTTTTTTTATGATAGTGGGGTTAGCTATAATAATTGTGAGAGAAGATAATTCATGTACTGGCATATCGATGAAACATTAGTACTTTCTTTGTTTTAAAATATTGACAATGGTTTGACCCGATATGTGTGTGTAAAATTTGTGTGAAGTTTGATGAAGAAAAAATCTTTTTTTTTATGATAGTGGGGTTCGGTGTAATAGTTGTGAGAGGAGATAGTGGATATATTGTATAAGATAGCGATTGTTTTGATTTTTTTATGTGAAAATATACTAATATGATATATTATATATATATATTGAGACAATCCAAATAAACAAGTATGGCTTATATGATGGAAACGAAAGAAATATTTGATATGGCCCTTAAAAATATATATATTGAATAGTAACATTTTTTAGAATGTTATGTTTTTAAGGAACCAATGAGTATCTCACTTGGTCTATGTTTTCAATCTTTTTGGTCATTATTTCGTGGGAAAAAAAATATCTTTAAATTTAAGTGATTAAAGATAAAAAGTTTTCTCAATTAAAAGTGATAAACAGGACCTTTTTTCTTTCCATTTCTTAACATATAGATCTCCTATATCGATATTTTATTTTGGATGAGATGAGAGGAAAAAAGAAAAAAAGAAAAAACCGTCATTTTATTTATAAAAAACAATATTATTATTTTTTGAATTATAACTTGGGAGCTCTTAACCATCATAAATTTATAAACCACATAAGTAGTTTCCTCATAATAGATGCCGGTAAACCAACGTGGTAACGAGTATCAAATTACAAATGCCTGGTCGCCGACATGTGGAGTTACTTGTCATCGATGTTTATAAATTCTCTTCTCTGTGGAAACGAAGTGGGGCATCCTCATTATTATTATTATTCTGAGAGAAATGCAGGAATTGCCTTGCCCCACATACTAATAAATTGTACACCGAACAACCATTGAAGCTATAAAATCTAATAATCAGTCACCATACCAATTTTATATAGTATGTGCAGAGAATATACTTATAAACATCCCTCACTTTCTTTGGGATTTAGATGTCTAGACGCTCGATATAAGTCAATACAATGTTATATGTCGACCACTATGAGTGAAATTTCGCCAAACACACATTTTTAGACTAGATCCGGTCCAAGTCTAAGACGCATCATCATCAAATATCAACACAATTAGTTCTTTATTCTACTTGTCAAACCAACCCATTAGTGCACTCTTACTTGTTCTGAAGTTCTCAACGAGACAAGCTTTCCCCTATTCGTGAGGATATGAAATGTGAACTTGAAGAAAATAAAATGTCATGAGCTAGCTCCACGAATCCAGCATGAACTAACGTATTCTTAATATTTAAACTTATGGATGTATGTGAGATTTATCCACGTCAATTACGTGAGAAAGTATTAAATAGTTTATATATTAGAAAAATTGATTCTCCTATTAGATTTTATAATATATATATTGGATTATTTTCTTAGACTTTGGGACTAATAGATTATCATCATTATTGTTGCTTTTCATCGATTAACATCACAACAGAAGACGATGGTTTAAAACACAATTTTCATTTTCTCGTGCTGAACTCAATGTCTCCTTTTGTATGTATAGACTATATATAAATGAACGATGGAATCAACAATAATTTGTTCGAATTAGAACCGATTTGAATTGGTATATTTCCAAAACAAGATACTTATCACTTTAATTAATATGGAATCACATGTCCTTGATAAACTAATTCGAGGATTGGATCTTCTTTAGACAATTGTAGTTTTCATTTTCATTTGAATGCCGATGAACTATGGTTATGATTTTATCCACTGATTGCATACCATATGTGTACATGCATTGCAGCTTCACATGTATACATACACTACAAAAATGCATGTGTGACAACTGACATAACACATCTTTTTTAAAGGACTTTCTAATACCTCTATGCAAAGTGTCCAAAGACTAGTGAGAAAAGTCAAAATAGATTATCTAATCTAATTAAGCTTGTAATCTGAGCTGCTACCGTTGTAGGAAATAAGGTCCCACGACATGATTATTTATCTATGAAATAGAATGGCTAACTTCATGATTGCATGACTTTCGCAAATTCCCTCCCGACGTGGCCTGCTCAAAGCGGGCCCATATTTCATTTATTGAAGTGGTCAAGATTAATTTTCTCAGATGAAATCTTTTTGATGGTATCGATGGTTCTAATAAAATTAAATAATCATAATATATCATGTAAATTTAAAAAATTATTTTTAAAATATAAATTCTGTATAACTAATCAAATGCCAAAGTGATATCCTTGAAATAAAAGTTTCTGAGTTTTGTGTATTGATTATATCATATCAGTATATTTGCAAATAACAATGTTTTTTTTATACACAATTGATCCCGTATCACAATTGTCTCATGAGTGATTCATGGAATTTTTTGAGTGGGATGGTGGGTTGAATGGAGGAGCATCTTCGTTTGTCAGTCACGGTTGTACAGTATTCAACACTCCTTCTTGCATGACAAGACAATAACAAAACTTCATATTAATGTATTTCTCATATGGTCATCGGTCATTATTCAACATTCATTTTTTAATGACAAGACAATAATAAAATTTTATATTAATGTATTTCTCATCTGGTTATCGGAATATGATTGTCTCGTTAAAAACTTGTCAAAAAAATCCATTGAGATAAAAATATAATCGAAAAAAAAGAAAGAATACAATCTTCCCTTCAATAGTAACTAATTTCATTGAGATGTCTTCAACCAAAAAGATTTTTGAGTCATCGAATCTCGATTTTGTGTTTGAGTACTTAAAAAATCACTTTGGGAAGTGTCTTTGTGAATACATCTGACAAGTTCGTACTGGATCGTATTTTTGTATATTTATATCTCCATTTTTTGAAGATTATGTGCAAACAAGAATTTTAAAGATATATGTTTAGTTCTATCAACTTTTATGTACATTTCTTTGAGCTGTATAATGTATGCTGCATTATCTACGTATATTACAGTAGGGTTGTCTTCAATTGAAAATAATTCAAATGAACTTTGAATATGATGGATCATAGATCGAAATCAAACATATTCTCGATTTGCTTCATGAATAACAAGTAGTTCATAATGATTTTCACGAACAGTACTGACAAGGCATGTACAGTGTCTGACAGAGTACATGAATAGTGTAAACAAATTTTATAAGTAACCAAATGCCGAAGTGATATCTATGAGCAAGTTTCTAAGTTTTGTGTATTGATTATATCATCAATTGTCATTGTATTTGCAGAGAACAACTTCTCCATTTATATATGTAACGTCCCGATTTTTCATTATTTATTAATGATATATATGACGTCACTGTCGTTGGGTCCAACGTCTTAGCTAGACAAAAACTATACTTCCTGTCTTAATCATAAGAATTAAGGAAAATTCACTTATAAATCTTTAGTTTAGAAACTTTTGATGCATTCAATCATATTTCAGAATATCACCTATGTAGTGGAATTTATATATTCTTCTATGATCTGAATATCTTTCACACATTAAATACATCTAATAGTAAATCTTAGGTCATACTTCTTCTTCAAGTCTTGCTTCTGTATCAAAGAGAAGAAAAAAATACAGAAAAATAATAACCGTGAGCTATAGGAGCTCAATAACGTGTCGGCCCCCTTATCAGAGGTTACACGAGAGAAGAAGGTAATAAAACAAAAAGGAAATAACCACTTAGATCCTTTGTTCCAGCACTCTGCAAATCTGACATTCACAATTATCATCACAGGCATACCAACGATTCATCCTAGTCACATAAGTACACTTAACACCACGTAACAACGCTTGAAACCATATGTCAATATACACTCCAGACATTATCAATGTCATCTATTATCGTCATATCCTTTATGACAATGATAGTCAAGACCTTCATATCAAACAAATTGAGACAATGACACTTTGATATGACATGTCCCTAGTTCAAGTTTCACACACTAATATACTCAACAGTTCACTCAAGATTTTGTTATACTTATCATCATGTCAATTACACAGAGACGACAAAACAATAGATATCTTCAATGTTATAATTGTGCCCTTAGCAAGACTTACTCAATTTCATAGGAAAATTTTATTCAACTTTTGCAAAAGAGGCATCCGTGAAAAGGGATCGGTCAAACCGAAGTTTAGGGTCTCCTGTAGTAAGATACCCTCATACCAAAAGATCAATGAAAGAAAGTTACCACCCTATTCACATAAGCACACTTAACACCATGTAACAACATTCGAAACCACGCGTCCATCGACATTCCAGACATTATCAACGTCATTTACTACCGCCATATCCTTTATGGTAATGACAGTTAAGATCTTCATATCAAACAAAATAAGACAATGATACTGTGACATGACAGGTCCCCAATCCAAGTCTCACGGCTACTACACTCAACAATTCACTCAAGACTTTGTTATACTTACCATTATATCAATCACACCAAAATGACACACAATAGATATCCTCAATGTTATAATTATACTATTGGCGAGATTCATTCAATTTCATAAGTAACCTCTCTTCACCTTTAGCAAAAGGGACATCAGCAAAAAGGGATCAGCCAAACCAGTGCCCAGGGTCTCCTGTAGTGAGATACCTTCATATAAAAATGACTTCACAAGGTCAATGAAAAAATGTCATCATCAAGTCATTGTATAACACACACATATATCATCTTATCACGGCATACAGTAGCCACATATAGTATTTTACGCTAGTCATATTTAATGATTACGTTCAAAGATTCCAATGCATTATTATACAATGCATTATCTTATCACGGTATAATAATACGCATCGCTGCACACAATGAATCTAAACTTTTACCACAATTCTTCACATGCATTTGCTCACGCTCATCCTTAAGTGATAACGAGCAGCGTCTTCAAGACCTATAATATAAGTGGATATGTGTATTAAGACGTACCCTTATAAATGATTGTTCACCTTATGGAGTTATGAATATTTGTTAGTAGTTCTTGAAAAACTACTACAGTAATATTATGTGGTGGTACCAATTTTTGAAAAAATCTTTGATACTTATTTTATACTGCATGATGATAATTTTGTGTATTTATCATCATTATAAGTGTTTGTAAACATTCGGAGTTGTTTCATATTCAAAACGGTTCATTTTCAAATTTCTATCTAAAATGACTCTTCAACACGTTTAAATTTATAACTTGTAGGATACAATTCCAAAAAATATTTTGTAAAATTATACATTAAGTAGACTCTATAATATTTCCATAAAATTAGATTTTTTATCATGAAATTATACCAATAATAACATTTTATTCATTCAAGTTTATATTTTATGGTATATTAAACAGTTTGATCTTGTTTTACTAATCAGTTCATAAATCCTTACATATAACTCTAAATCTATATTTTTAAACAGTTCTAGAAACTAGACTTCAAAGACTTTCCATTGATATAAGGAGCACTTTCTAACACTTTCTGTGTAATTTCAGATCAAGTCACAAAATGATCCTTATAATCAATGTTTATAGATTAATATATCTATATATTTTGATTTATATCGTGATATTCACTACTCCAAATAATGATCTATTAAATTTATGAAAAAGTAGACATGTGAGGATTCAACATATATTAAAATCAAAATTTATCACAGAGCGTATGATTTTTCACAAAATGCTTAAACATAATAATCACCTCTTATTAATGCTGAAGGATCCCCGTCGTCTTGTAACCCTAGCATCTCCTCTTCTCCTCAAATTCTCCTTCTTCTTTTCTCTTATTTATCTATTCTATTTTATGACAAGGAGTATTTTTATGTTTGTAAGAAGTTTTTCAAGGAGAAGAGAACTTGTATTTATTAGAAATTAAATCAATTAAAATAGTTTTAGTAGATAATTAGTGGATATTTAATGGATAATTAGTGATTTTTAGTAGATGAAGAATTTAATTTAGATAGAATAAAAATTTACATAAAGGAAAATAAGTGCTAAAATTAGATTTACATCATTTTCATTTAAATATGGTATTTTCGTATTAAGACCGTATTTTTTTGTATTTACATATTAGGGTTGCATTTCATTAATATTTGTATTCTTTGTTTATTATATCATCAAACAAATCTTTTAACCATATAAAATAAATTATAATGTATGATTATTTACTATTTATATTAATTATCTTAAAATTAAATTTTGACAAAAAATTTTGGATCCTTACCATATTTTTGTCATGATTTTTGATAAATAAATTTTATAACCCCATTGTATAAATTACAATGTTTAGTAATAAAATGTTTTTGTTATTATTTGTAAAAATAAATTATCTCATATTTTTTGGATGTTTACAAACATTGTATAATAAGACAAGAGAAATCATGATCCGAGGACTTTTTCAATAACAATTCGTTGCTCATGTCTCGTTTGGAGTTTTTTTTTATCGACCAACCAGCTGTCGAGGTACTTGATAAATAAGTAATTCAGAATGATTTTAAAATGTAGCAGTTATTGCTTGTTTTGAGAATCTTCACGATATTATCACATCATTATAGATAAATACAAATTCGATTTGCCATTTAACTTTTTTGTGGATAAGATAGATTTTATATATATGCATATCCAATCAAATGTGATTCTGTTTTTCTTGAATAAGATAAACCCATATTTGTAGTTCCACAAAGATAGCATGATACTTTCTTATTCCGTTTCAATATCTTTTGGTTGGTGAAGAACTAAAACTTGCTAATAAATTAAGAGAAAGAATATCTGATCTTATATCATTGGTAAGATATATTAGAACGTCAATGATACTAAGATATGAAATTTTTGATGCAACTAATTCTTCTTTATTTTCTTATGGTCTAAACGGATTTTTTTCAAATCGAATGATAAAACAATCATTGAGATACTTAACAGACAAACTTTATCCATATAAAACCACATTCTTAAAATATAAAAAAAAATTAAAACATGACTGAGAAGGTGAAAGGTGAAACATTAAAGGTGGACATAAAATATAAAAACTTAAAAGATGAACACACATAAAGAAAGTTACACATAATTAAGAAGGTGAAACGTGATTAAGTGCATGCCAAGGATGTGTCCCAGGCATCATATCAAAGTGCGAACTCAAAGAAGAGGTCAGCCTTGGATGAAGGAGAATCAGGAACCTAAGTTGAAGGAGAAGCAACAAAGTCAGCCTAATTCATCGTCGAAGTCACCAGGAATGACGACGTTTGGTAAACAGGGAATGTCGACAGATCAAGTTGAATCTGAGGCGACTAGGGTTTCTGGACAATATCGCTCGTTTAAGAAGGCTGTGAAATTGGGTATACCTACTTTCGGGATGAATGAGATATTAGGATAATCGGATGGTTAGTAATGGGATGAACCAGAGGGAGAAGTTGTTCTGACGTGACTGTTGCTGGGTCCAACGTCTTAGCTAGAAAAAGACTATATTTCCTCGCTTAATCATAAGAATTAAGTTAAATTCACGTATACATTTTTAGTTTAGAAACTTTTGAAGGACTCAATCATATCTCAAAATATAACTTTTACAGCGGAATTTACATCTCCTTCTAAGATCTGAATACTTTTCACACATAAGGTACATCTAGCATCAAATTTTAAGTCACACTTCTCCTTCAAGTCTTGTTTCTGTATCAAAGAGAAGAAAAAAGACAAAAAATAGTAACCGTGAGCTATAGGAGCTCAATAATGTGTCGATCCCTTACCAGGGGTTACACGAGAGAAGAAGATAATAAAAGAAAAGGTAAATGAATACTTAGATCCTTTGTTCCAGCACTCTGGAACTATCATGCCAATTTGACATTCATAATTATCATCACAGACATACCAATGATTTATCCTAATCACATAATCACACTTAATACCACGTAACAACGCTTGAAACCATGCGTCCATCGACACTCTAGACATTATCGATGTCATTTACTACCGTCATATCCTTTATGGTAATGATAATTAAGATCTCCATATCAAACAAATTGAGACAATGATACTGTGGCATGATAGGTCCCCAGTCCAAGTTTCACACACTGCTGCACTCAACAATTCACTCAAGACTTTGTTATACTAATCATCATGTCAATCACACAGAGACCACAAAATAATAGATACCTTCAATGTTATAATTATATTCTTGACAAGACTTATTCAATTTCATAGGAAAACTTTATTCATCTTTAGCAAAAGAGATATCCGCAAAAGGGGATCAACCAAACCGAAGGGTAGGGTCTCCTGTAATAAGATATCCTCATACCAAAAGGTCGATGAAAGAATGTCACCACCCTAGTCACATAAGCACACTTAACACCACGTAACAACACTCGAAACTACACGTTCATCGACACTCCAGACATTATCAACGTCATTTACTATCGTCATATCCTTTGTGGTAATGACAGTTAAGACCTCCGCTTCAAACAAACTGAGTCAATGACACTGTGACACGAGAGGTCCCCAATCCAAATCTCACGGCTGCTGTACTCAATAATTCACTCAAGACTTTGTTATACTTACCATTATATCAAACACATAAAGACAACCGATAATAGATATTCTCAATGTTAAAATTTTACCCTTGACAATATCTATTCAATTTCATAAGTAAACTCTCTTCATCTTTAGCAAAAGGGACATCCGCGAAAAGGGAACAACCAAACCGGAGCCCAAGATCTGAGATATCTTCATATAAAAATGACTTCACAAGATCGATGAAAAAAATATCACCACCAAGTCATTGTATAACACAAACACACATATCATCTTATCACGACATACAACAGTCGTATTTTACGTCAGTCACTTTTAGTGATTACGTTCAAAGATTCCAATGCATTATTATACTCACGGTATAATAATACGTATCGATACACACAATGAATCTAAACTTTAACTTTTATCACAATTCTTCACATACACTTATTCAGCCTCGTTCTTAAGTGACAACGAACAACACCTCCAAGACCTCTAATATAAGTGGATATGCATATTAAGGCATATCCTTATAAATGATTGTTCACCTTATAGAGTTAAGTATATTTGTTCGTAGTTCTTGAAAAAATGCTATAGTAATATTATGTGGTGATGCAAAATTTTGAGAAAAATATTTAATACTTATTTTGATACTCCATGATAATAATTTTTAAATTGAAGCTGAATAATTATATCCATTATTTTAAAGATGACATATAAATAAAATTTTTAAAGATATATGTTTAGTTTTATCATCTCTTATGCAACTTTCTTTAAGTTGTATAATAATATCTTCGTAAATTATAATAGGGTTGTTTTTTTTACCACAATACGAATGAATTTGGAATATGATGGTTCATAAATTGAAGCCAAATACATTCTTGACTTTTTTTTTGAAAAACAAGTAATTCAGGATGATTAGCAGTTATTTCTTGTTTTGAGAATCTTCACGATATTATCACATCATTATAGATAAATACAAACTCGATTTACGATTTAACTTTTTTGTGGATCAGATAAACATTATGTATATGCATATCCAATCAGATGTGATTCTATTTTTCTTGAATAAGATAAACCCATATTTGTAGTTTCACAAAGATAACATGATATTGTCTTATTCCGTTTTAATATCTTTTAGTTGGTGAAGAACTAAAACTTGCTAATAAATTAAGAGAAAGAATATCTGATCTTATACAATTAGTAAGATATATTAGAACGTCAATGACACTAAGATATGAAATTTTTTATCCAAGTAATTCTTCTTCATTTTGAGGTACTTAACATGTAAACTTTATCCACATAAAAATAACATTCTTAAAATATAAAAAAAAAATTAAAACATGACTGAGAAGGTGAAAGGTGAAAGATTAAAAGTGGACATAAAATATAAAAACTTAAAAGATGAACACACATAAAGAAAGTTACACATAATTAAGAAGGTGAAACGTGATTAAGTGCATAACAAGGATGTGTCCCAGGCATCATATCAAAGTGCGAACTCAAAGAAGAGGTCAGCCTTGGATGAAGGAGAATCAGGAACCTAAGTTGAAGGAGAAGCAACAAAGTCAGCCTAATTCATCGTCGAAGTCACCAGCAATGACGACATTTGGTAAGCAGGGAATGTCGACAGATCAAGTTGAATCTGAGGCGACTAGGGTTTCTGGACAATATCGCTTGTTTAAGAAGGCTGTGAAATCGGGTATACCTACTTTCGGGATGAATGAGACTTTAGGATAATCGGATGGTTAGTAATGGGATGAACCAGAGGGAGAAGTTGTTCTGACCAGCTCTTGCACTGCAAAATTAAGTCTATGAATAATAAGATCATACCTAAAGGCATTAATTTTGAGTCATGTGTAGATTTTATAAATTGTGTAGCCACCTGTGGTCTTGAGGATGTACCATTTAGGAGATTAGATAGAATTATTGGTAATAGAGCATGATTTGAGAAGTCTGAGAAGACACATCTGGAATTTTTACCTGCTAAGGTGAGTGATCACTCCTTTGCTTGTATTAGCTAGGATCTTACTATATGCAAGAATAAACAAACTATTTAAATTCTTGAATATACGAACAAGACATCATCTTTTCTTGTAAGTGGTGCAACATGAATGGAATGACAGCATACATGGTAGTCAAATGTTTAGAGTCACACAGAGACTTGAACATGCTAAGCATGAACTTAAAATTCGACATAGGCACGATTTCTCTCTGTTGTCTGATCGAATACCGGCTGCTAATGGAGAACTGAATATTCTCCAACAACTTCATGATAACCAATTCTATATTGATATAGCATGTAAAAAAGAGAATGTGCAGATTCAGTCTCAAGGTCCTGTGTAAAGAGGAAGATGAGGTTTTGAAACAGCAGTTGAAGGAGGATTGGTTGAGATCAATAGGAACACGAAATACTTTCATAGCATTCTAAAATGCAGAAGGGGGTGAGCTCAGATATTGTTCCTTGTT
This sequence comes from Drosera capensis, assembly GCA_001925005.1. Classification (NCBI taxonomy): domain Eukaryota; kingdom Viridiplantae; phylum Streptophyta; class Magnoliopsida; order Caryophyllales; family Droseraceae; genus Drosera; species Drosera capensis. The sequence continues at coordinate 75,045 of LIEC01006554.1, forward strand.
AATGAGAGGGTAGAAGATTTACAACTGATTCTGCTATTTAAGATGAGGCTATTCGATATATGATGGTAAATATGAGATCTAGTTGAGATAATCTCATTCATATGGATTATGGTATTAAGAAGGAAGGAGAGGTGTTAACCTTGCAACAGAAGCAAGCTCTAATTGCAGAGGTTACTGATAGTAAAATTAAAGAAGTTTTGTGGAACTTTGATGATACTCGTTCACTTAGACCTGATGGATTCTCTTCGTTTTTTTTTTTCCCTGCTTTCTTGTTAAAGGAGGTAAATAAAACTATTCTCAACCTCATAACTAAAGTACCTAATCCTACTATGTTGGCTGAATATAAACCTATCTCTTGCTACGGAGTGAGTATGAAATCATTGACAAGGTCTTATGTAACAGACTTGAGAAGATGATGTCATATTTAGTAGGACAAGCTCATAGGGCAGATATCATAGAATATTCAAAGGTGTTATAGGATTGAGACAAGGGACCTATATCCCCTTGTCCGTGCTGATAATGGATTATTTCATCAGATATTTGATAAGGTTGATTAAAGATGCGGATTTTAAATTTCATCAAAAATGCAAGAGGATCAGAGTTATTAATTTACGTTTTGCAGATGATCTCATGTTACGTGGCAAAGTTGAGGAGGTGACCTATATGCATATCAAGGCTACACTGAAACACCTTAATTTTCTTTGTTGATGTTATTTTGCCTCTTCTTTTTTAGTTTAGTTTTATTTTTGGAAAATTAGTATTGTTGTTTGTTTAGTTTTTATGCAAATTTGCTCTAGAAGAAGATGTTTTGACTTTTATTAGTAAATGGAACTAAGTGAAGATTATGATGGAAGAAGATGTTTTTGACGTTCAAGTGAATATCAATGCGTTATGGAACTGTTCTTGGTCGTGTTTTGAGCTATATTGATGTATTTGATGTAAATCTCGATATTTGTGATCATTACGAGGTCTTTCAGAGCAGAGTTTATGACTTTTCATGAATCACGACCGCTATTTGCTAAAAACATAAAAACACAAAACTAAATTAATTTTCGGGTGGCAGTTGGCTGACGGTGATGCTACCTGGAGTTCCGCTACTTACCCGATTTTATGAGCATTGTATCATGCAGCAATTCCATCCTGCATCGGAAACTTCTGTTTACAGATTACCGCCTTTGTCCCATTGCATCAATGCACCAAAGTATTGAAAAACAAAAAGTTCATCTAAATCAAGTCTGCACAATTCTTCTTTGACAAAAAAAAAAAAAAAAAAACAGAACAATTCTTCGTCGAGCTTCATTCTCATCGTTTCTTCACCTGCAACCAACCAGGAGGTAAGCTCCGTAAAAATGGGCAAGGCTTTTCACAAGGCAATACTGAAACAAAATCTCTTGCCGGCGAATCACCATCAGTTAAACAGAAAAAGCGACCAACACCCCTAACTATCTACAAAATTGTAGAAGTTTGGAGAAGGATGTTACAAGTGACACCAAGTATCTTCTTGGGAGAAGAAGTTTCTGTCTCAACCCATCCATCTCGCTTCTTATATTTGAGGGGATGCCAACAAGATAGACCATGCTACGCTAGCATGGTCTACAAAATTGTAGAAGTTTGGAGAAGGTTCCGGACATGGACTAAGCTTTTGGACTAAGCTTTTGGGCCTTCCTTGGATTGGGCCAGCATGACAAAGAGGTAGCTTGATTGAAAAATTAGGTAGTTCTACACTACACGTTCACATCAACAACAAAAGGCAAAACCCTTGTAAAACAAACAAAGGTTACGACCATCGTCCTTCACTTCAGCCTCAGAGCTATCTGAACGCCGAGAGCAGAACTCCAATGCAATGCAATAAAATATCAAAACTTTGAACTCTTTGATCAAACATAGCAAAAATCACCCATCATTGATCAAACGTGTTGTTTGATCGTCACAAACTAAACTTCAAAATACATGCCTTTGCAAAATTATGGGCCGAGGGAGTAACTCAATTGATTCCAATGTAGCATTAGCACAACAAAGACCGACACAAGAGAGCACACATCAGAAGAGTAAACTATTAATCCATCCCTGAGCCAACACAATCACATATTGCACAATGAAACCAATCAATTTCAAATTTCATAAGTATAATACATCATGAAACCAATCAACTTTACATTTCCACCCAATTTTCTAACCCACAATACTATATCAAATTATAACCAACTCAGCCAAAAACCATCACAAACAACACTAAAAGAACACTAAAGTACCTTCAGATATTGCTTGGATACATGAAAACCCTAACCTTGGCACCCTACAAGAATCAAAG
>LIEC01006555.1:0-14337 GCA_001925005.1 Drosera capensis
CCGAAGGATGGTTTGGCAAATGAGCCAAACCCTCCTTATATACTACTCTAAGGAAAGGTCTAGACTCCATGTTCTAGACACTTCCTTTCCTAGGGTTTACAAGAAGGTTCTAGAATTATCTAGCAAACCCTACCAAACCCTATATATGTACATAATGTCCTAGAATTCTCCGGAATTCTCCCGAGCCTTCCGCAAAATTCTAGAACTTGGGCCATCTTTGATGGGCCATTTTGATGGGCCGCATCAACATGTCACGGGCTTTTCATTGGGCCAAGTTCGGCCCGTGACAAGCAGCTAACCCATCAATTCATCTCACCTGTACTCTCGTGTCTTAATGTACTTCCAAAGCAAAACCTGGACGATCCATGACCAGAGTTTGTTTATTATTCCCAATCGCAAAGAACAATTAAAACGATAGTAGGATGTAAGCTTATTGTAATAGTATGTGAGCGCCAAGGATATATGTAAGCTGAATGAGAAAATCAAAAAATGTAGTAAAAGGAACCAGTTAACCCCAGAACCGTAAATGATAGTACCCACCTAGCTACTTGAGTTGAGCAAGTTAGATCAGCTGAATGTTGGATAAATGATGAATGAGAAAGAATTGATGCATTGAAGCATATAATATACAGTATTTACAAAGACAAAGGAAGGAAGGAGCAATACATACCTGTAGTGTGTAAGGAGTTGAATATTGGGATGGCAGGAGGATGTGGCGAACTCTGGAACAGCACAATCAGGGAAGGAAAAGAAGGCTTCTTGATAGAAGAGAAGAAACGGCTAACATTCCATGCAAGCAACAACTTTAATTACAAAAAGATGCAAATATGTGATAACGGCCAATCTTGAGAAATAAGCTAAGTTTGGATCCATCCTCTACGTACTCCTTGTTCAGAGTATACAGTAGCAGCAGCAGTAGTAAAGATTATACAGTGATGAGGAAGAAAAAGAAAGGAAGCATCGGCATCATTCTCCTTTTTCTTAAGGTAAAGGAAAAGGAGATGGATGCTATTTCTCTAGCTCGTGTCTGCCACCAACATTACAGCAGTATTTGCCAATTGGTTCCTCTTCTTCTTGGCTCTTGCTCGACGTGAAGGAAAGGGTGATTGTTAATTTGTTGTACGTTGTCGCACGCCGATCTCGAAATGAATTAAGCTAATTACGCTGCCACCTTCCTTCCTTGCTCTACCCTAAACCCCTTTAACAGGGAAAAAAACCCACAATAAATTAGAAAGCAAAGCAGAAAAACAAGAAGAAAAAGAAGAAGAAAGCAAAGCAGGTGCAAGGGGAAAGGGTGATGGTGTGAGAGTGTGAATGAAACCAAGTGTTTCGCGTGGACTGACACAGTGGCCACGGGGGTGGGTGGTGTGCCTCTGAGTCTCATGATTGTCAGCTAGCTGTGTGTGGGTTAGGTGCACCCATCCTCATTCTTCATTAATTCCGCCTTCTATCACCTCCCTGCATTTTCAATGCGGTGAAGTGTTGTTCAAACAAGGAAACACAAATGCTGTTTGTTGAAAACACTCCCCTGCATTGCATTTGCGTTTATCTCTTCCCCATCCCTTCTAGGACTAATAGATAGTAACAAGGAGTAATGTTATGATCAAGGGAGAGTTCAAAGGAGTAAATCACATTCTAATCGAACCTGAATAAAATGTATATGTAAATTAGATTTAATTGTTCATCAAAAAACTTAACCTGATAGGTTATTGATAACTATGATTAATGAGTTAACCTATTTATATATATCCTAAAAAAAAAACAAAAAAAACAGCACCACAGCTGTGGCCTGCCCGACGAAGACACTTCAGAATTTGAGGCTCATTACCTGCTTCTTATGTATACTACAGGGTTCATCCATTAGATTACTCTACTTGTCCTGTAGTAATCGAACTACTAACATATGTAAATAAAAAAGGAATAATCACGCGCATGATCGCTAATGTTTTCTATTCATGGAAACATATACCTCTATAATTGAAGATGATGCAAATACTAGTACTCCATATAAGATGGTACTACGACATTGTTTCAACCCTTTTTCCTCATTATTTGAGCTGCTTTGTATCTTTGAAATCAATTTGCCGTTTGACTAGAATAAGAAAGACAGGGAGGCAGGCAGGCAGCCAAGTTTGTGAAGAGTAAATGTGCACAACAGCAGAAGGGAAAGTGGCCAGAGATTACCGGGGGTGGCATGCCCGGCCTATGGCCTGATGGCCTGTTGGGGCTGCCTGCAAATGCAATGCGCTGGCCGCTGAGAGGTTCCCTGAGCTGCTGTGCCCTCCTCCCCTACTTAAAAACAACAAAGCTGCCTCACAGCTAAATTGCTAATGCTTCTCTTCTCCCTTTCCTCAGAACAAGCAAGAACAATTGTGTTAAACTAGTAGCAGTCAAACTCTGTCCACATTCAACTCTGTTAGTTAGTGTCACCTCCTTTTACTTATATTTCCCTCCATGGACGGATGGGAGACGCCGAGATGAAGATGAGAACCACCATCAAAAAGAAAAAAGAAAAAAGAAGAAGAAGAAGTAGAAGAAGACGACGACACTGGGCGGAGACATGGATACAACATGACTAACTGAATACATGAGCATTCATGCATATACGTGATGTGTATATTACATCTATAACACAGATGCATGCGAGACGCCTCATCTAATGAAAAATGCACTGTGCAATGCATCCAAATCAACATCCATCCCAAGTGCACGCACTCAGAAAACGACCAGCATGCACCATCTCAAACACTAAAAATTGAAAAAAAAAAAAAAACTCATGAAACATGTTTTATTCATCACCATCCATACACCAAACTTCTGCCACATTTTAATTCAAGAATAACATAACCACGGCATGGATAAACAATGAAACTCTACAGTCAACAGATTTCTAGTCATATACGTGAGCCACCCGACTAATTATTTACACATTTCATCCCCTACTACCCCTGGGAATCTCAGCATACTTTGCAAGAATGATTGACCGCCTAGCAGCACATCAGCAACAAAACAGAAACACCAAAAAGAGGTGCAAGACACACAAGAATGTGAATAGAATGCTAGAATCGAACAAGAATGAGAGATAGGTAACAGCTAGTGCAGTTGGTGATTGGGTAGGATGCATATTCAGCCTTTTGATGAGGTGCCCCACGCTACTCCCAAGCTCCCTCCTGAAGTTGAATATGTCATGAAACTCAACGAAGAAGGATGTGTCCGGGTTCGGGTTGCTGCCGGTACTCTCAACCTACCCACGGGGGTCATCTGAAGACTTTCGTTGTTCTCTGCAGCCCTCACCATACCTTCTATCTGTTTCTTGACCATATGTTTCATTCCGAATATCAACAGGCCCAGCAACACCACAAGTAATACTCCGCCCACCACTCCCAGAACAATTTCCCAGGCTTTCGAGAACTTCTGCTTTCTGTGCTTTTTGTTCCCGATTGATGGACTAGGAGATACTGGGGCAGGTGAAGGGGCCGTGGCCTCGACCACCAAGGCAAAGTGGCCCTGACCAACGGCCGAACAAGTGTTGGCAGATGATACTTTACTGAAATTGATCGAACCTTGGAGATCAAACATGACACATTTTGCAACCACCTTATCCGGAATTGTCTTCACATCCAGGAAATGGATCGAGATCGGCTTGAGAGATGCTCTGATATCTAGCACGGGTAAGACAGTAGCCGATATGTTAGCCCCATCATATGCAAGAAGACCCAAAACTGGGGCTAAATAGGCGTACCCAGACAATGGATAATAGACATCGGACCAGTTCCCTAGATTCTGATAAACCAACACTAGTCTCTTCACATAAGGCTCCAACAAAACCCCGGGTGGTATCTCAAACTCGTTGTACCTCTTGACACCCCTTAATCTCAAACTTCCGTTCCTAAGCCTCAAAGCCGCGGTCTTAATGCCCGTCAAATTGGAAGGAACCGCCGCATCATACATGACTCCGGTTATGGGATGGACAAAGGCCCTGTATGCATAATCTTGGAGAAGAGCATCTAGAGCGCGGGGAGAGCCGGCGGACGAATTCACTGATTGTGCCCTAATATAGGGCAACCAGATAACCAAAAATAGAAGAGAAAATCTATTAAGACGATTCCACATTGATCCTAGGAAAATTCAGGGTAGGCCTACAAAGTCCACATTACACCCAAGATTAACAGAGAAATTCATAACCATGCATACTCAGATCCTGGGTTACAAGAATAATGAAGCTAAATTTGTGGAACATGCTTTTTCACTTGAAGTGGAGGAACCAACTGGGAGTGAGAAGAAGTGGAATGAACAGGAGAAAGGAAAAAGGGGTGGAATCGGCAAGGAAAGAAAGAAAAGGAGAGGAAGAGCATGCTTTTTGAAGGGTTTGTTCGGGCCGTTGCAAGACTCAATTGGACAACACCTCCTTCTTTTTTAGCCTTTTTGGGACCAAATTAAGTTTCTTAAAACTGAATTGACCAGATCATTTAAGTGGCTTGGCTTGGTTTTATAGTTGAAAGCAGTAGCTTTTCGGTTTGTAAAATGGGATACTCCAAATCAAATAAGCAAGGGATTCTCAAGGGGAAATTAGAGGTTTTGCAGAGAAAAGCTTCGTAGGAGTGCAATGCCCAAGAGGCTTTGGCCATTCGTGAAGGTATTGAGTGGGGAAGAAATATGCAGATGACTAAAGTTGTGGTGGAAAATGACTGCTAGCCCTTGGTTCGGATGCTACAGAATAAACACCCACACCTCTCGATGCGAATGGGATTATTACGAACTGTATATTATTGCTTTGTAATTTTTTGGATTTATGTTAATTCTTGAATATCTTGAGAGGATAATAAAACCGCACTTGTTATGACCCGTTACGTCTATGAGTGTCATCTATGGGGGTATGAAGAGTTTATCGTACCTCAAGATGTTATAACCCAATGTATTTTTGATAAAAGTAATGAAGTCTAAATTCAATTGAACCTTTTCAAAATCAAAAAAAAAAAAAACTCAAAAAACAATTAAAGGAATGCAAATTATTTTGCCAAAAATGATGGTACATTGCTCCTTCAACCTAGATTAAGCCACTAGGTCTGACCCGAATTTAAACAGCGAAATTGTTAGTATACTCGGGGGTGTATACCCCATTGTAAATGTAATGTTTTGGATGATGAGATAAATATATAATAAATTTAAAAAATTATGTTATATTTTTTTCAATCAGATGTTAGATAAATTATAATAGATTTTTTTTCAATCAACCAGATGTCATAGGAATGGTGAAGAAAATATACCTTCGGATGTTCCTAATACTTCCTGTTTCAACATATTTGATAATAATAATAAAATTTAAAAAGTTTAATGTAGATGTTGTAAGTAACAAAAAGATATAGGAAACAATTTCCATCACATAATTTTAAAAAAAAAATTAAAAAAAAATATATACTAAAAATATTCTTATTGCTCGAAACATCATCCTTTTTGTCCAAGATTAAACTTAGTACATCTCAACAAAATTAGAACGAAGGAAGAAAAGGAAAAAGTTGAAAAAAGTTACTTGTAGTACCTTGGCTTGGTGGGGGTGGGGATTGTGTGGGCGAGTTGTAGAGCGAGCCAGCGGAAAGTGGATAGAAGATGAAAATGGTTGAAGCAAGCAAACCCAAGCCAAGCAAAGCGAAGCAACTCATGATTCAAACCAGAATCGGTCCTCCTCCTCCTCCTTGCCCTAACCCTAATTTGAAAGCTTCTCTCCGCAGAAAAGAACAAGGAATTGGACACCACCGTCACCATTCACCAAGCACACCGCCACTTCCTCCTCCCCCGAGCATTGGAGTAGTGAGCACCTCTTTATAAACAATCGGCTACTCCTTTCTCTTTGTTGCGGTGCTCTTAGTGATCCGTGTAGCACGTTTCTTCGTCTAGGCGATTACATGTGATTTTCCTCATGGGGTTTCCACGTAAATTTATTTCTCGTTTTATTTTGTATTTTATATTCTGATATTGGTTTCTATATTTTTATGGTTCTAATTAACACGTCTAGGTTAGTGACGTTATTCGTTAATGACTTTGGAATCAACTATCTTTGGCCTCAACACTTATTTATATATTAAAAAAAAAAACTTCGGCCGTAACATGAATAGTATGATGATCTGATATCAAATCTGTATCTGTATGTATTGAAATTCATGTGTGATAGGATCCAGGTGACATATCCGTTGTTTGTCAAGTGAAGATGCATGTTCCAGTCTTATTTTGTTGCGATCATATAATTTCAGTAAAGTTGCACCAAAGTAGTCAGTACTGTAAATTGATATTCATATAATCTTCCTGGATTCATAGTGTCTTTAGCTTGTGCATACCTGTTGTAGTTTCCTACATTGGTCATTACAACTCACTATAAGGGACAATTTATATCCAGAGAATGGAAAAACAAAACAATTCTAAGGTTATTTGAGGCCTATGTAGTACTAATAACATAGATTACGAGGTTATTGCCTCCAATAACGGAGGTTTGCAATTGAGTTCTAGTGCTGTTGGTATAGCCTGGTTGAGTGAAAATACAGTCCATCAATGAATCATTCTGGTTTTTGTTCTTTTAAAAGAAAGAAAGAAAGACATACATCTTATATAAACATGGGCTTGTGAGTATTTCACTTGATTACCTGATGATTGTGATTCTGTTTTGAAAATTTCAGGGTTCGGAAAGGAAAAAGGATTTGTTCCTTGTTCAAGGCATTGGTCAAGCCTGTTGATCAAATCCTTCAGTTTGTAAATGGATAACCACCTTGTTTTCCCAACTATTCTAATTCTAATTGAAAAACTTTGATCACCACTTATTCTCTTTTATGTGAAAGCGCAAGTTCACTCATATTAGCAGCAGCTAGCAGAGTAATGGTTAATTTTATGTGTATATATTCCATGTCATGCCCCTCTCTCTTGTCGTTCCAGAGCTCACATTGAAGAAGCTGGTTGAGTAGTCAAATCCTTTGTTGAAGTGGTCGCTGGTCCAACCCAAAGAATTTATGTCTTGTGGTCCATTTTGTTACCATTTCCTTGCTCTTATCTCTTCAGAAAAGGCAGGGACAGTAGACCTTTTACACACATAACACACAGAAGCAAACCAGAGAGAAAAACAGAGAGAAGTGAGGAGGCTGCTCTGTGCAGTTGAGAAAAAACAGTTGGATCAAGGTTCGTCCGTGGTCGGACCGAGTTGATTTTTGGTGAGCATGTACATGACATCCGAGTTGCGACTTCTACTGATGGACTTATTATTGCGTGTTATGAGGATAATGTCAATTTAGCATACATTGATACGAGTTGGGTGATTGACAGTGAAGCATCGCTCAATATCACGTCAAAAAGGGAGTTATACATCAGGGGATTTTGGTTATTTGAAAATAGGGAAATGACGCTCTCGACAAACTGATAGGTGTTGGAAATATATACTTGGAGACTAGCAATGGATCAAAACTAGTTCTCAAGGACGTCAGGCATGCACCAGATATCCGTCTGAATTTGATTTTGGGTGGGAATCTCGATGACGAGGGTTATTACAACACTTTTTGTAAATGGCTGTTGGAAGTTTAGTAAAAGTTTCTTAGTTATGGCTAGAGAAAAGAAGGAGTCTTCTTTGTACTTGTTGCAAGCTAAGGTTTTTGTAGACAGATACAGTGTTGTAGAAAAAGGAAATGCAACCGAGTTATGGCAGAAAAGGCTTAGCCATATAAGCGAGAAAGGTATGGGTGCCCTAACCAAGAAGAATTTACTCTCTAAAGTAAATAGTGCAAAAGTTGAGAAATGTGGACATTGCTTAACAGCATAGAGTATCTTTCAATAGTCACCCTCCCAGAATATCAGGTCTATTAGAATTGGTACACACAAATGTTTGCGGTTTGATTCGACCAGCGACACTTGGTGGTGGAATTTAGTTTGTCACCTTTATTGATGATCATTCAATAAAGCTCTGGGTTTATTTCTTGAAAATAAAAGATCAAGTGTTAGATGTATTCCAACAGTTTCAAGCTTTGGTTGCGGAGCAGTCTAGAAAGAAGCTAAAATATGTCTGTTCAGATAGCGATGGTGAGTACATTGGTCCGTTTGACGAATACTATAGGCAACATGGTATCAAACACCAGAAGACACCTTCTAAAACTTCTCAGTTGAATAGCATAGCTTAGAGGATGAACAGAACTTTCGCGAAGAGAGTGAGATGTTTGATTGCAGATGCTGAACTTCCAAAATCATTTTGGGGTGTGACATTGAATACTGTCGTTCATGTTCTCAATCTTTCTCCGATTGTTGCTTTAGATGGTGATGTGCAAAACAGTGTTTGATATGATATGGATGTTTCGTACGATCATCTCAGAGTATTTGGGTGTAAGACCTTCGTTCATATTCCGAAGGATTAAAGGTCCGAGTTAGATGGCAAGACTCGTGAATGCATCTTTCGTGGATATGGTTCTGATGAGTTCGACTATAGGCTTTACAATCCAGTTCAAAAAAAGATCGTCAAAAGTAGAGATGTGATGTTTATGAAGGATCTGACAATAGCAGATATACAAAGGATAGAGAAGACATAACAATATTGAAATTGAAGTGATCCCGACTACCGATTTGCAAAAATAGATTCAGAATGAGATCTTCAATTCCGACTACGGATTGAAGCAAGCGTCGAGACAATGATACAAGAAGTTTGAGTCTTTTATGAGGAGACCACGTCTATCAAAAGACCATTTTAGATCACTGTGTGTTTGTGCAGAGCTTCTCCAATGATGATTTCATCATTTTACTTTATGTTGATGACATATTAATAGTTGACCAAAATGTTTATAGAATCCAGGGTTGAAGCAGCAGTTGAGTAAGTCTTTCTCGATGAAAGATTTGAGATCAACTAAGCAGATTTTAGGTATGAAAAACAATAGAGACAGAGAAGGCAGAAGGCTGTGTTTGTCTCATGAGAAGTACATTGAAAAGGCACTTTAGAGGTTTAAGATGGATTAGGCTAAAGTGATAAGCACTCCTCTTGCCATGCAGTTTAAACTCAACAAGAAACAATGTCGGTCAACTGAGAAAGAGAGGAAAAAGATGAAAAAAGTTCCTAATGCTTTTGCAGTGGGTAATTTGATGTAATGGTGTGCACTAGACCAGAGATAGCTCATGCATTCAGAGTTATCAGCAGATATATTTTCAATCCCGATAGAGAGCACTGAAGTGGGTTCTGAGATATCTTCGCGGCACTTCTAGTTTGAAACTTTCATTTGGAAGTGATGATCCGTTTTTACTTGGTTACACAAATTCAGACATGATAGGAGATACTGGTGGCAGAGAGTCTATTTCAGGGTATTTGATCAGTTTTGCAGAAGGAGCAGTTATTTGACAGTCCAGACTACATAGATGTGTTGTTTTGTCAACTACAGAGACAGAGTTCAACGCAATAACAAAGGCGTGCAAAGAGTTGTTATGGATGAAGGGTTTCACAAAGAGTTCAACGGTTTTTTTTTTTTTTTTTTTTTGTGCCCACATGAAGTGAGCAAGATTTGTTGCTTTTAGCAATTATGGTAAGCTTCCCTTCAGGCGATAACTTGCCTCAGTATTGGGAAGTGAAAACATATGATTTTACAAATTATTTATAATAATAATACATTTTCAGTATTTATTCGATTCTTTGTCTTGTTCTCAATCCTTCCTTGATCGGTCTGTGCATTATTTGTGTCTGTGTAAGCCTTCTTATATTTCTTGAACTTACAGGTTTGTCCTCCTTGCAGGTGAATCCTCACACTCACCAGGTTAAACTTTGCCGACTTTGGAAGTGCCAAAGTCTTGGTATGCCGAGACTCAATCCTCATTTTTCTTGTTACCTGTGATTTCACATGAAACATTCTCTGAAAGATTATCTGATTTGCTTTTTATTACATTCAGGTGAAAGGGGAGCCCAATATCTGTTATATTTGTTGTAGATACTACAGAGCCCCTGAGCTTATATTTGGAGCTACAGAGTACACAACCGCTATAGACATCTGGTCTGCTGGATGCGTGCTCGCTGAACTACTTCTTGGACATGTAAGTTGGCGGTGGATAACAGAAATTGTAAAATCCCAAACAGAAATTCATAATCGAAAACCCTACAAAACAAGGCCTAGGGTATTAATTTCCTTATGAATACTCTATATTAGTTTGTTTAGTGACACACACATATATATTGATAACTTCCATCATGAACTATTTCATCGCTCATTAGAAAAAAAAATATGCTTGTAATACAGAGTCAGGGAGCTCAGATGGCATAGCCCCTACTGTGGCATTCCGCAACATAGGAAGCCAATGTATGGGCGGCCTTATTCGCTTACGTATTAATGCATGAGCAATGAAGATATCTGAAGGAGCTATCAAGGGTGATGCAATTATCGATAATGCTTTCCCAGAAACGAAAGATCCCTTTTACCAGAAAACATATTCGCCACCTTTTGACAGTCTGATTCCAGCAATATACAATCCAGCCCGCAGATCGTGCTATCTCCATACCCAGCCGAAGTGACATTGCCTCACCAAACATATTCAATACTCTATTAGTTTGATTAGTGATATTGATTGATGAGATGAGGGGGCCAATCTAACATAATAACATTAAGATTTTGTTTTTAGTCGAACACAAACACATAGGTTATCAGAAATATAAAGTGAAAAACAATTATAATAAGAAATTGGAATTTGCTTTTTTTAACAATGGACTGAGGCAGGTAAGAAAAAAAAATAAAAAAAAAAGGAAAGAGAATTATTAACTTAATGATGTGCACTAAGTGCACTATTAATGATGTAACTTGTGTACTGATCATCTATTCACCATTCAAATGCATCTAGTAACAGTTAAAAGCAAGCGTAATTGTTTGAAACACAAACTTCGAACATGGAAAGAATACATAGATAGATGATGCTGCAATGACATGGTTTACGGCGCTAGTTCAATTTTGTTCTACTACAAAGAGAAAGAAACTAGCTGGAGAATTGTATAAAGATTGCATATATAGATAGGATAATCATGCAGATCTAGTCCACTTGTTGTCTCTTTCCCCAGTTCTGTGAATGATATCAATTTTGCATCGGACCTACTCTGTCGTGAATCATCGTCATTTGTATAAAAGCTCACTGTAACCTGCAACCAACAGGGAAAAAAACAACAGAAAAGAAACCAGGACATTAGAGTTGTGAGGACATAGCCCAAAGCAGAACAACTTAAGCAATTCTAAAGAAAGGCATGCACTAAAATTTCAATTTCAAGCGCTGATTGTTAGTAATGACTAATGAGTTAATGGAAAACGAGAGATTGTAATTATATTTAATGTGAAAAGAAGTTATGTGTACTGATCATACAATTCACAGGGAGAAGTGCGGCTTATGACGAGAGTATCTGAAATTGGCGCAATGGCACATTTTACAGGCATTTCCTGTACACGACTATAATTGTAGTATTTCTCCTTGCGGCACTCCTGCCTGATGCACGCACACATGTTCTGACGATCAAATTGGTTATTTTGTTCATAATATGCCTGTTTCAGGTCGACGAGCTTGTCACAGCAAGTAGGGAGGGCAGTCCCAAATATCGGAGTAGGATCGGGTGTAGTCAGGTACTGCGGATCGCCCTTCTTCAAGTACGTTGCGCAGGAGGAGAGCCAATTTGTGGGAATAAGGCAATCAAGGCACAGAGCCGGCTGACCCACCAACATCATCAGGGACAATGCCATGAGCAAGGACTTCATCGTTGCCATGGCCATTGATCTTTAGAAATAATGATTTCTCTGCAGCTTGAATATCCGATCCAACGATGGATCTCAAACTAAACACAGAGCTTGGTGTGCAATGTTTAGCCTAATCCAATCGTTGGCCAGCTTGTTTGGAGATGGTATGGAAGACGAAGAATTGCAAATATTTATAGAAGCTGGTTGAAGTAGCAGTAGTAGTGGTAGTGATACCTGCATTACATGGATGCATGTGAACTCTTAATGTGCAGCTGCCGTATGAAATGTGGAGTAATCATGGCAAATCTATATTACAAATATGGTGTTAAGTTTGCCCCGGCCGCGTCCCCATGTCATGATCGATATATATCTGTCAAAGAAGTTTACAATAATTATGATCACTACAATTGACAAGCCGCACACTTAATAATGCATAACTACCATTTCTGTAATCTTGGCCGTTGTCTCTTCTTTCCCTTAACTGGAAGTCAATACTTCTCTACCGTCTTTCATCCCATGTGCATTGAACTTGCATCCAATAAAAAAATCAGCAGGGCGTGCAAAATATTCGGGCCAAACTGTAGTCCACGTTGCAACCAAGTTTTTCACTTTTTAAGACATCATTCATATGTAACACCATTCCACGTAATTTCGTTGATGGATAGGATTTCAGAAAAACAAAATATATATAAATTTTTTTTTTTATGTAACAAAAAGTATTTCCGATATCATTTATATATAAATAATAGATCATAAGATCTGCCATTTGATTATAGGCCAAAATCCTTAAAATCAAGCGCCTAGAAAAATCGATATCAATCTAGTCAATAGAAAAGTTTTCCTTTGTACGAATTACGTTTAAATCCCTGAAATTTAAGGCGAAAGCCCCCTATCTATGTCAAGGACATGAGTGACATCTCAGATCAGTATAATTAAGGTGAACTTTTCGCATTGGTTTTCTGGGCCTTGAATGACATGCCGGACAGAGAATATCTTGTATGTCTCTAAGCATTAGGTTACCTCACTGCATGATTACAAGTGTTTCCTAATAAAACTTAAATAGCAAAAAAAATCTACTAGCCATTTTGGGAATTCTCTATGTTGTGGCGATCTAGCAGGACTATACATAGAGTAGGATATAGGATTTTCTTTTATGGCAAAAGAAATGATGGGTATTCCTTACAATGTGTCAATTTTGTTAACCTAATTCCAGCTTTACCTAATACATGAGAAATTAATTGTAAGTTCAAATAATTCGTCAAAAAAATTGAAAAAATTGTAAGGTAAATATGATTTCTTTTGCTATTAATTAATTTTCAGATTTGCACATAGCAAGAGTTTGATAAGAAACAAGAAAAATCTATTAGTAGCAGTAAAATGTTTTTTTTTTTCACTTCTTTGTTGAATTTCTAAGAATTTAAGTAATGTAATGTAACAGCTCAAGATGAGCTTGTCATTTCAGCGTCCTTGTGCCTCCCCATTGAATTCCAAGAGTGCACTGGTCCATCAAAACATAGCCCAAATTAATACTAAGAAATTCAAATATCATAACAAGAAAATTATTGAAATAGGTATCATCAATTCTCATTTTGAACAAGTTTGATTCTATTTATGAATCTTGGACTGATGTATTAAGTTTATGAACAAATTGGATGTTCATTGTCATGTGTGGTGGCATGTTCATACATGACGAGGCATGTTCACACCTATGGGGATATGTTCACACATGGTTCATATGAATTTTCTTTGTGAGGGTATAAGAGTCTTATAAAGTCTATCATAATATAATGGAGATTTTTGTTATGAGTTTTTTCAAAATGCTGATTTCTCACAATGTCTTTGTGTTTATTTCATTGTATCTTGAGTGAGATGCTTGAATCTCATACTCATTTTCATTAAAAAAAAAAAAAAAAGGCCTTGAAAAGGTCTCTATCCACAACAAAAATAACTCCATTACATCGGTCACCCAATTGTCGCTTCTTACGATGAGAGAATGCCGACAATGCAACCATCCAAACCGACCAATTAGTTTGTTATGGCGCATGGAAGAGAATCGACGAAGCCAAAGCAACTCCTCTCACCTCGATGGGAAGCGCCAGAACTGTTATGCCTCAAAATGAACGTCGATGTCAGAATGAGTGGGAATTATTGTTAATGCCCCGACTTTGTCAATGCGGTCGTTATTACTAGAGACCCTGAAGGCAACACTAGAGGAACCAGAAGCCGATCCTTAATGGGAATTAGTTTACATGTTATATCAAGAAATCAGTTTTACTAACAATCTAAACTGATGGTAATGGAAATCTAATATGTTGTGCGAAAATTCTTAGCAATCAGAGAGGGAATCCAGTTTTAGCCAGATCTCTACGACAAAAAATTGTAATTGCAAGACGACTATTAACATGATTCAAAAACGTAACAGGATTTGTCTATCATGGGCCGAGTGCCACAAGAATGCCTTCTACGCAAAGATATATTTATCGGTTTTCATTGCTCATGACTACCTCACATGACCAACAAAGTTGCGATGTAATGGCTAGTTATGCCTTATAGTGTCACCTGTACAACTCAAATTTACATATCGTAGTTATAACTGTGTATATTCATGACTCAAAAAGTGGTCTGATTGCCC
>LIEC01006556.1:0-20123 GCA_001925005.1 Drosera capensis
GGACAAAGGGAGTATTTTTTATTGTTTTTTTAATACAACAGTAAATGGAGTATGCTACCTATATAAGTTATATGCAACCTATGAAAGTACATAGTTCTTTCCCAAAACTATATCTTTTTAGAGGATAAAAAAGATCACAAAACGAATATGAAGTCACATAGAATACAGAAGTATTAAAGAAGCCCACTCGTCACCCAAAGTAGATGATTCGGGATCATTTTTACGTGAATTTAACTTAGCAATTTTTTTGGATAATTGGATAAAAAATGTGTTAAATATGGTTATTTTGTCTATATCCGCCAAATCTTTCTATACACAAGAATGCTTCTGAAATATTGAAAATATCTATATCCAGCATTATAGAGTTCTCAAATGAACCATTTGCTTTCCAGAAGTGTATGCTGGCTTGCCAAAAGCAGTTCAAGGCTTGAATCCAGCAGAGGTGTTTTGCTTAAATTGGAGGCCCAACACGATTTGGAGGCCCAAAATGACATTGGCCACAACCTCTTCTCCATGCTTCTCCAGTTTCCAGAAGATGTCAACACCAACGCCATCATGCCCAGAAGCCACCCATCATGCCCAGCAGCCGCCAATCACGCGCAGTTAGCCACGGGCATGTTCCAGAAGATTGGGTCTTGGATTTTTTTTCTCCACGAGCATGCTTCAAAGATCGGATTTGGGACTCTTTCTCCACATGCATGTTCCATAGATCAAATTTGTCGGATTTGAGTGTTGAATTACATCTATAAAAAGAAGAGACGAACAGACAAGGGGAACGAACACAGGGAGATATTAACATTGTTCTCCAAGTGTATCAAAGAAAACAAAAACCAAATATGGTCTTACGACCTGACCTCAAACCACCAGATCTGGCATCCCCTGCCACCCCAGAAAATCGCTACCACTCCCTCCACAAAACTCTACGCCACCGTTGTCGTCCGTCGCGTCGCAGCAGCAACCCCAACTCTCTCCTCTTGATATCTCACCACCACGCCAAACTACATTGACGACGTGGCCAGAGGATGAAGACGAGGGAGGAAGAGGAGACGATGCGGCCAGATGAGGAAGAGGAGACGACGCCGAAGAAGAAAGGACAAAGGACGAAGGGAGAGGAGGAAGAAGTGTTCGGCT
The DNA here is from genome assembly GCA_001925005.1 of Drosera capensis. NCBI lineage: Eukaryota > Viridiplantae > Streptophyta > Magnoliopsida > Caryophyllales > Droseraceae > Drosera > Drosera capensis. Next base: position 1,132 of record LIEC01006556.1, read on the forward strand.
GAGGAAGAGGAAGAAGAAGAAAGGAGGAAGAAAAGGGTTGTTCTTGAAGCAGGCCCAACTTAAAGGCCCAGAGGCGGTGGAGGCCCAACAACATCAATCCAGGCCCAAACCAACAATTGGTGCACTTTTTCCTTAAAATTCATGTTGGTTGATTCATTAAATGTTATATTTTGTTCTCCAAATATTAGAATTATGAACTAAATTCCATAAGGGTAAGGTGACGAGGTGGTAATTGCTTGAGTTGATTGAGAGTGAGAGTTTGTGACGAGGACATAAGGCTAAGGTGAAGGTTTGCTAATACATAAATACGCATCGTTATTAAGCTATGATTGATATGACTCATGATTAAATGATTATTATACTCTTAATGCTTCCATAAGATTGATCGTCTTGTGAATGATATGTTTCGTACAATTTAGACCGAAAGAAGATATTGTATGAATGCTCAAGTAATAAACATCGTGGATTAAGTTGATATAAAAAAATAACAATTCGTTCTTTGTTTCAGAGGCAACAATAAAGTCATAAAGAGCTGAATGAAGAAGTTTAACGTTCAAACATTGAAATTCTTGTTTGGTAACATGTAGTTCACGACCTCATGTTGTTCTCTTTCCGTCAACAGCATTATACTGCTGATGATGTGCTGATGTTACAAGTTAAAAGTCATTCCTTGGCTGTTCAATACACTCAACACCTTTAAAAAAAATTGCTTTTCTATTTAAAAGTGGAGCCAATAAATCAAGAGTTGTATGCCCACAACAACGAGATTGTTGTACAATTTTAAATCTCCATTGGTTATAAATTCTTTTATTCGTACAATATCATTTGTCCTTGGAAAGAAAGTAGTTGTATGTTATAAGATCGGTATAAACCAATAGTTATAGATGAAAGTATTTTAATGATTTTCTTCTCTCCATCAAAAAATCACCCATTTGCATGCAATGGTTTGTTATACCCTTATTCGCTGTCTCTGAGTAAAATTGTTACAAGTTTAAATATATTTTCTCTAAGAGAATATCTGAATTAGTTAGCCTCAACCAGAATGTATAATCAATCTCGTTCAAATCAAAGGAACTCCTGACAAGAGACTAACCTTGTTAACTTTTTTAATGCTCTTATGCTTATATTTATGATCAGAATTTCCGACAAGGGACTAACCTTGTTAACTTTTTTAATGCTCTTATGCTTATATTTATGATCAGAATTTCCCTTTCTCATATTTATCCTTTTCATAAATTCTCCCTTCACTCATTTTTTCTTCTTGCTTTCTTAGCTCTTTGAATTTTGTTCTCTATTTTTTTAGTGTGTTTAGTGTCTCGAGATATTTTGTCAATTATTTACTTATAAGCAATGTATATTGAACCTTCAGTTTAGTTTCTCATCATAGTATTCCTTATGTATATCTTGAGGGACTAGTTTACAATCATGTTGAACAAGTTATTCGCTTTTTAGTACCTCTCTCAGCTACTGATATAATTCAAGACAGCTCTATCACATTCTTGATTACCACTGTCGAACTGCTAATTAGGATGAACCAAGATATCTTTGTCAAACAGGTTCCAGTTAATGTCATGCTGAAGGTTGTTAGCTCCCCTGAAGTAACGCATGGCATGGCCAATCTAAAGCTCTCGCACTCTAGTTAAAATGCAGGAGCAGAACAACTCTAATATTTGCCCATTTTTTCTATTTCTTCTTCTGTTTTTTCTACTAAAATTGTTGGGTAATTAAGGACCAAGAGACATTAATGTCTTAAAGCAGTTTTCATAATTTGTAGACTCAACTTTGAAATATGAGAAAATTTGCTTTTTGTTTGGTAGAGAATCCAAAAGATTTTCTGTTATCGAGATCATTGTAAGTTGGTCTTATTTTAAAGTATCTAGTGTTATTGTTTCTTTTTCTTTTTTTCTTCTTGATAAAGGAATAAGACAATTCTTTACTGCCTCTAATGCAATTTATTTTTTCTTGTTCTTAATCTCTTGTAGTTTATTCTGTTGCTGAGATATTCTGATGTTTTATCCTGCATTGCTCTTTCCATGTGCTGATTAGAGATGTTGACCCTGCGATTTTTTTATTTCTTTGGTGGGCTTCTCTAAAAATTTTGATTAAAAATTTTTATTTCATTTGGAGCTGGCTTTTCGAAAACCTCTTCTTGTGCAAGTGCAACGGCTAGCATAAAATAGACCCAAGAATGTGAAGTAATATTGCTAGATGTCTTTGCGATAACCACAGAACAGAGTGATATTCTTTTTCCTTTTTTTTCTGAAAGTGGAAATTCTCCTTGTGATATCTAGGAATTTGAAGCGTTTGTAATATATGAATGAGTGAAAGAGATAAGATCGTCGATAAATCAGGCTGTCAGGGAAAGCCGTTTGAGAATTTTTATTCTCGCCGTCATTGAATGAGTTGAAAAATACAAAATTTAAGAAGATATTCCCTCTGTCCCATTGCAGCAGTTTGACTTTCACCTGTGTCCAAACGAAGTTCAACCTGAGCCACGAGAGGATTTGTTTTTCTAAAAGTTATCCTTAAATATCAATCGCTGTTTAAGCAATGTACTCTAAGTGCGTGTTCCTGAAAAAATAAAATAAAAATATCACCTAATTTGATGGAGTAATGAAACTCCTCTGGGCTCTATATGTGTATTGAATGATGATGAGTGAGACGGAGGGAGTATGATATATTTTTCTTTTTTCCTAGAGAAGGATGCAAAGATACCAACATGCACATCATGTTTTGGTTAATTGGGATTTATATTGGTTGATGTTATCACCAAGACATGAATGTTAAATACTAAGGCAACAGAAAAATAATGTGTTGGTAATGATCTCAGTCTAACTCCCCCACCCCCAAAATAGCTTAGCGAGCAACAGACTTTTTATTTCGAGGTTAAATTTGTACCTTAAACTATAGAAATCAGATAGAGATCCGGACCATTCTGTACTCTTTACCCTGAAATGAATTCCTCATCTTCTTTCAACATTGTTTAGTGTTTGTGCAATAGGTCTGCTAGCCTGTTTGATACAACTCTGACTTGCTTTGCTTAAAACATATGTGATTGGTCGAACTGTGAATTGAGTGTGTTAAAATGTGATAGTTCCATAGCTAAATTTTTAAACAGAAGCATAATTCATTTCTGTAGCTTTTCGCTGGCTGTTTCTAAAATTTGTAAACGATTCGTGTAATGTTGCATTGGTTTTCTTATAAACCAGCTCTCATCCACGTATGAGTGTCTTCAGTGCTTATTCAGTGACTGATTCATCCGGTTTTGGAAACCGTGTGCTGGTGTAGTAGTTAGTCCTTGTGATTAGCTAATGTCACTTCATCCTTCTACTATTTATGTCAAAGCCCTTGTGATTAGCTAATGTCTCTTCTTCCTTTCACAGTCTATGTTAAACCAACCAATCCTTCAGAAACAGCTTCATTTTCTTGAGAATTAACTTCACGGCGGCTGCAAGGGTGGACACTAACAGATGACGTGCTCTTTATATATAGCTTATTTTCATTATATACAGTTATTTTCATGAACCTATTTTAAATTTTCAATCTGACTAGCGTTGGATCTATTTGAATTTGATCACAACGTTTCTTTTCTTTCTTGGAAAGTTGGTAATGTTTTTCACTATTTTTGTCTGATCTCTCTGTTTATGGTTTAAAGTTTTTTTTTAAAAAAAATTCTCCAAAGATCATATATCTTGAATTGTGAGGCACTATGCTTTTATTCAAGCATTTGATAGATCATAGATGTGACATGCTTTTTAAACTTTCCTTGGGATTTGCTGGAGTTGTATTTGGTCGTTTGTTACAGGAACTGAATTCTATGTGCTTTTCAAGTTCTAATTCTAATATCTTGTTAGTTTAGGTTTCTGAAGCTTCAATGAGCAGAAACCGGAGCACCATTATTGTTCCTGCTGGAAGCACCAGGGATGAAGGGTGGACGGCATTTCGTGACATCTTGGCAGAGATAAATGAAGCATCAAGGCTTTTCAAAGTGTCCGGTCAGGTAGCGCTTTGGTCTGAATTCCTCTGGTTTCCACACCCCTTTTTTGGTGCGCCATTTAGTTCAGATGTTTCTGATCCGGTTTGGTTTGCATGTTTTCTAATAGCAGAACTCTGGAACATTGGAGCGCCTTGGGCTCTTGATGATGTCGGGGCTGGCTTCATTTCTGGCAACAGCACCTTGCCTCTTGTCTCCTCTTACATGAATCTGTTGGACAGGCCAGCTGAATTGCCATCACGGGAAGAAATCAGCGGAAACTTTGGTGTTTCGAAGGTTATCAGAGCTGACCAGAAAAAGTTTTTCTTTGATCTTGGTAGCAATGACAGAGGACATTATTTAAGGATATCCGAGGTCTGTAACATTTTTTTACGATGAAAAAAATCTCCTTAATTTTGAACTGGGAGTCCATAGAGTTTTTCAAGTTGCTGAAAAGTTTGCTTCCGGTTCAGGTTGCAGCGTCTGATCGTTTATCAATCATTCTTCCATTGTCCGGATTGAGGCAATTCCACGAAATGTTAGGTCACTTCTTAAAGATCATGAAAGATAGAATTCAAGGACTTGCAGGTGCAAATATCCGTACCATCGATCCACCTCACCGATGAATATGTACCTCCCACCTTCCCAAGCTCTGGCGTCATTGTATTTCATTTGGTAGTCTTTCCGCGAGGTTGTTGCTTTGTTTGTTATTAGCTTAGCTGGGAATTGTTTGCTGATTTTTTAGTCGTGAATAAACGGTTGAGCATGAGTAATCTGGGTGATCCCCTATTCCTCGAATAATTTGAGTATTTGCTATTGCGATGAGCTTTTGGTATGTGAGGGCGATGTCTGGTTGTTCCTTTGGTAAGTGAATAAACTATGATAACAAAAAGTAACTCGTGTGCTATTATGTTTATGATGCTTGATGCCGTATGACTGCATTATCATTATGCCTGATTTCTGCTTTTGATATACTATTTAAACTTTTTTTTTATGAACGGTAAATTTTATTGCTTAACATCCCACGTACAACTGCATACAATGCTGTAGTTTTAAGCCAAACAGCCCCTAAGACGTTACAATACCAGCTCGCAGGGTAACTAATCTACGAGCAACATCAGAAGGGGAAATACATTGAGACCTAAATACAAAAGTTTCGAGCCCTCCAGATCTCATAAATAAAGGTCAACTGCTTTCCTCTGCGTGTCTTAGCTTTAGCTGTTTTGCCTCGAGCAACTTTCATAAACCATTCCTCCAGCCACAGCATCCAGGTACTAGCATGACATTCACCCATCCTCAGACTATGCAACAGCACCTGCAATACTTCAGCAGTAAACTCACGAGAGCAAACAAGATGGTCTCTGACTTTCAGTGCTTCGATTACACATGTCACATCTATCAATATTTATAGTTTTCTCTCTTTCTTTTTTTTTTTTTTTTAATCAACAAATATTTATAGTTATTTGATCCTATAATATTAGCCTATCTAGCTTATAGATTGATCGGGATTATTTTTGCATGAATTTAATCTTTTTTTATTCGATATTTCTTTTCTTTTTCTTTTTCTTTTTTGATAATTGGATAAAAATATATTGAATATGGTTATTTTTACATTTCACGATCAAATTCGATGGAAATTACAAATTCTCACCTCTCATGGGATTTTGACCATAACTTTGACTACAAAGCTCTGATTGAAATGATTCAAGTGGCCACGGAAAGATAAGATCAAGATCTACAATTTTCATGACTTTGGAATTAGCTTACCAAAACAAGGCTAGAGACCCAAAATGACCACTAGCACCATCTCTTTTTCGTGCTTCAATTTCCAGATGGTGTCGCGACAATGGGATCATATGCAGTCAACCACGAGTGTGTTCCAGAGATCAGATTGTGGGATTCTTTTTTCACCAAAAGCACCAAATCGTGTCTATTTTCACAAAGCGGTCTGATTTTCCACTTGTCGAGACTTTCTACGGGCGTGTTCCAGAGATCAGATTTGTCGGATTTGCTGAAATCTTTGCTGATGTGTTGGATTGTTGAATTCCAACTATAAAAATGACGACGACGGGGAAGCAAACAGGACAACGATGGGGGAGCAAGCAGGACGACGATCGGGGAACGCATCTAGCAGCCGATCGAGCTAGGAGAAGAAGGATAGGGAGAAGGGAAATTTGTTGAATATCATTGGTGAACTCTTTCTCAGCTCTAAATCCTTGAAATTCGTGTTTGTTGGCTTGTTTAATATTGTTGGAAATCCTTCTGTGCCATGCACTGCCTAGTTGTTGTAATTAGTTTACACTATTGGTGTGATGTCTATTCATGCATCCCATATGTTTTGTGCATCGTGTCCTGCATTTTCCGAATTCCATTGAAGATATGTTGAGTTCAGGAGGAGCATTGCTGATTGGAAAACTTAAGCTTTCCGAATTCCATTCATACAAAACTTGTATTTAAAGTTCTGTTTTTCATAGGCATGAGAATATTGCTGTAAATTTTTGCATTCCATTTGAAGATACACTTGGTCGTGTGTTTTGATCGATCTAAACTCATACTAAATGGTTTCGGAATGAATTAAAGAAATTGAATTTATGCTCAGTGCTGGAGGTGTTTTATTTTGTTATGTTTTGTTCTCCAATGCTAGATTCATGAACTAAATTCTCTTGAGGTATGGTGAAGGCTTACTGATTCAGGAATATGTATTGTTATTAAGCTATGGATGACATGATTATCATGATTAAGTGGTTATTATGCTCTTAATACTTTCATAAGATTGATCATCTTGTGAATGTCTGGTTTCGTGCAATTGAAACCGAGAGGAGATATTGTATGAATGCTCGAGTAATATACACCATGGATTAAGTTGATATAAAAATGTATAACTTGATATATACAATAGTTATAGGCATAGATGTCTCATTCCTATGTTGAAAACTAGAGGGTTTCACACATTTTAATGCACTAGCGTCTCCCTAAACTTATATTAGAAATAATATAGATTGTTAGACAATAGTAGGGTTAATATTGCTCGAGAGAGAATATTAATGATTCCAGAAAATCCTGCTATCACATGAGAACACGAGTCATAGCCGCGCTAACATTACATTGAAGTGAATTAACAAACCTATTAGTCATCTCTCATTTTGTTTAAACTCACTCTATTTTATATGTATTAGTTTCGATAATCACCAATTATTTCATTGTCTAGATAAAACGATGATAACATAATTTTGATACTTGTTGCATAATCCCTGTGGGTCCGACAGTCCGATATTTATTTATCATTTATTACGCGATCAGTGCACTTGCTGTTTTACCAGTTAAAATTACATTGGTCATAGACTTTTATTCCTCTCAGTGTATTGTTGATGAGCCTGTTGGCAAATTTGTATCTCATTTATCTTCTTCCCCTAAGATCTAGTCACGTTGCAAAGGCACCAAGGCAAGCCTCGTTATAGTTTTCCCATTCTATTCGTACGTGAATCTCATGATTATGTTTTTCTGATGCTTTTTTTGGTGTTATCTCTATTGACAAATGCTACAAGATTTTTCAATGTATCTATGCAAGCAAATAATGGTCCCATACTAAAAGAAAAAAGAAAAAAAAACCTTTAAGGGTCTATACTATTCCCTTCTTCTCATAAACAATTTTCTGATTATTGCTCTCACTTTGTAAATAATGATTCTCTTTATATCATTGCAAACCTCTAAATTCTTCTTTCTAATGCACTTTGAATCCTATTCTGTTATATTACTAAATGTAATACTAATGAAAAACAAAATGATTATTTTGGACTTTTCTTATAATCAACTCAATCATGAATTATCTTTAATTATGATAGTCTTTTTTCTTGTGATGAATTGAAACATCAATAATTATAAATATGGATATTTTGTCTTGTTAAAAGAGAGAGATTCGTGCAAACAAGGGAAAGAAAAAGTAAGAAATCAAATCAATATATTTTAATAAAGAAGAAATAGCATAAAAGGGACATATTATTCTATCTCTTCGCTAGTTTTTGTTTTCTCCACTACTTTCTTTTGTCCATTATTTTTGTAGTTCCCCTTAAGCAACCAGAGGAGAGGAGAAGGGTAGGAGCAAGGATTGCATACACCATTTCAAGGATTCATCAGTTAAACCGGATCATATCGAGAAGGAGCCGGTCTTGATAGAGATAACTTTGCACTTGAGTTTGTTCCTCGTCTTGGATTGCTTTGGTTGTAAAATCCCTTACGTTCTTAAAGCTACTTTGTTGTTATCATGTTATAAGGATTAATGAAGTTATTGTGTTCTTAAATTGTGTGTGTGTCTATTTTTAAATTGACTAGACATTTGAAACTCTTAATCATGTATAGTTCACTCTACAAGTTTACGTGTGCTTGTATCATTTTTATCATGTGCTAAACCTCTTATACTTGGGATCATGATGAAGTTTTTTTCATGTGATTTAACCAATAATGAGTTAAGAAGAGTAAAATATTACACAATGTAGAGTCATTGAACAAGTTGGAACATATTCATGATCTTGACAAGTAACCTTATCATATAATTTCAAGTTAAGGATAAAATGATAACATGTATCCTTAAAGTGTTAAAAACAAACTTATAAATCAGTTTGTAAACACTTAGAAGATGTAGAGAGTTTATTTAAAAATAAGAGACTCTTTTGTGACCTTTAAAAAAATCCGAAATTTGGTAAATGGTCTAGTTACCTCTAAGATGAATATAATTTAAACATAGGAAAATAAATCTTATAATTGATGATTTAATCATATATTTGATGTTGTTGTGATCAAAGAATTTTATGATTTGGAAAAATTATATAATACATAAGTGTTAGTTAAACCGAAAGGAAAACTGATATCAAAGAAACCGACAACATTAGTATTTCAAAGTTGTCGGTTTCTTGTTCGAAATAGGATTTGGCAATACAGGCATCTTGTTCGAAACAGGATTACAACTATGCTTTCGAATTAGTAGAAAAGGAAAATATTAGTATTTCGAAGTTCGCCCCTGATCCCGATGAAACAGATGGAGTGTCTCTAGAAGATCAAGAGCATATGGTCTACCAAGAGTCGGACAATGCAACAGATGTGGATGATGTGATCTTGGATCCGGTTGTATCTCAATCAAAAGGTTGCAAGAAAGAAACACATATCAAACATGGGATTGAACAAACGCATGGTGCCAAGGAACTTAGAAAGTATTCTATGTATAAATATTACATAGATCATGATAAGAGAAACCATGATAAAGTTATGGCACAAAGATATTTCGAAGTACCCGAAAAAGATAAGTGATTGTATCGTGTTATGAATAATGGTTGTAAATGATTGTATCATTGCGATGTTGGACATCGTTGCAATGTTGGATGACTGTAGTTGAATAATGGATTTGTTTTCTTCTTCTTTTTTTCTTTTTTCTTTTTTAATTTTTTTGGATAAAAATAACCCTAACCATTACCAAACCCTGTGGATATGAGGGCCTTGAGGCAGCCGCTCTATACGGAGGTTGTTGTTTGGGATACTTGGTAGACGTCATTAGATGTTGTTGTTACATCTACGACAGAGGTCTTATCCATCGAGGATTATTTTTCATGGTATAAACGCATCACTCGATTGCGTATTCATCCTTCAAACCCTAACCCCGGTCCAATATACAAGTCGCGTTCCTCATTTAATCAGTATTGGGCTTTTTCCATTGTAAGTATAGTTTTATAATATATTTTTTCTTTAAATAAATTCATTAGCATATTTTTAATTGTTGTTCGAATTAAAAAAATAATTTTAATCTAATTTCATATTATGAGCCATCGACAGCATTAGGGATATAGATGTCGCCTATCCTGACCATATTGCTGCTCTACTTCCACTGTTGGATGCGCAGTACGAGGCTGTTATGGCCTCAATTCTTGGGACGAAGAGAAAAGATGCAGGACATGACGATGTTGGCGAGAACATCCCCATACAGAGAGTTTTTCTACTCAAAGCCATCTCATATCTGTCACGGTGCCACAGGAGCCATCTCACAGCCAGCCCTTGGGGAGCGATGAGCCTATTCTCTGTACCAATCCCACGGCTACTACAGATTTGTCATATAAGACTAAATATCTGATTCTTCAGCCTCCTATATCATTACCCGAGGGTCCCCTACTTTCGATGATTATTGAGTCCCTAGTCTCGACAGCATCCCTAGGAGAGCTTCTAATAGTTTCTCCAGGCCCTGTTGCCACTGCTCCTGTAGTTGTTGACCTGGTGCCCATATATCATGGCCCTAAGGCCCACCCAATGAAGAAGGTTGCTCTCATAAAACTGGCAAGGGTAATGCAAGACATATTCTATGCTCCATCATCTATTAATTATGTTTTTCTAGTTACTTTGGAGTAGAGCAGTGGACTTTATGACTTGACGCAGCGTGCATTGAAGTCACTTGCTCCTCGCCAGTGGTTATTTGATGAGATGATTGACGCATATGTTTGGCTGATGGTTTCGAGGCCTTCATGTCAAAAAAATAGGGTCTATGTTGTGATTTGTCTTTTTGAACAAATGTGCTTAAGGGATTTAGGCGATTGATTTGCGCAGAAGGCGCAGAAAAAACCAATGCCGCTCCTCGAGGTCCCTAAAGATATAAACACCATTTGATCCAGTCATTTCACATATGTGAGAAGCGAAGGTCAAATTCCTATCAATAGTGCTTCGCTTGTGATGATTCCGATGTGCATGACCTAACACTCCATCTTGTACGTGCATAATCTGGATAAATAGACTGTGCATCTTCTAGATTCTAGATATGAGGATACCGATTGCATCATGGTAGCGAAGATGTATAACGTATAGAACAAATATGTAGTGAGTTTCTACATGAAACGATCTTCTTTCATTGGTTTTGCCTTTACTAATTTGATTCATTTTGTGTTATGCAAACAGAGTACTTCACACATCATTTTCGATCATTACATCCCGACAAGTTCAAAAAAAAAAAAAAACAAAAAACAAAGCTCCCAAGCTATTTTGCTGTCAAAAAAACAGCCCAAGCAGATTAACCACAAATGATTGCGGGGTGTATGTGCTGAAATATATGCATTATATCATGCATGGGATTAAAATGATGGATTCAACATGAACCATCGATGATGTTGATAATTATAGATATAGGATTATTCATGAGTTGTTGACTTGTAACACTCGAGAAATTCCTCGACAATAAGGACAATAATCAAATGCAAATGCATGATGAATGTTAAGATGATTCTGTAATGGATGTTTGTTGTTTTTAGTTGAGATGTTGTTTGCATCATTCTTTTTTTTCTTTTTTTTTTGTTCAGTCCACGAATGTCCACGAATGTATTCAAGAAGATTAAGAATATTATAGAATAACGGTTTTTTATTCTATAAGTGTTTCCGCTATAAAGTATAATGAATGGCTTATTCATGGACTGATTCATCAGCTATATTTTACTACGGATGACTGTATAACAGAATTAACAAACACCCAATTTGGCTTTTAAAAAAAAAGAGTCCATCCAGTATAAATTACTCCTGAAGGTTAATTTGATCTTTTCTGTATAAAATTCAACGATTTTAATTGTTTATTTTAACGGATGAAAATGATTCTGATTTTAATCGAGTCATTCATTTTCCATTGTCTGTATAAAATTCAACGATTTTAATTATTTATTTTTAACGGATGAAAGTGATTCTGATTTTAATTGAGTCATTCGTTTTTCAAGCAGACGATTCGTATTTATTGATTATTTAAGATTATACAGCCACAACTGACTATGGATCGGCTAATTTCATTATTGATATCGGTTTAAAAAGGTTTTACTAATTTAAATTGAAAGGATTATGAAGAAGTCCTGCCCCTCGAAAGACACAGTAACCCATCAATCGAAGAAGCGACCGATGGAAGAGCCGTTCGCCCTCGACCCAACCTGATTCAAAATCTCTCAGCACAAAGGATGACGCTTGGCAAGTTCTACTGCGATTATTGCGAGAAAGAGTTCCAAGACACACCCACGGCGCGGAAGCGACATCTCCAGGGAATTCAACACCAGCGGGCCCGTGCTCTTTGGTACAATTCCATCAACCATGGTACCGTTAACTCAATTATACTCCAAACCCCCGTCATCTGCTTCGTTTGTTTTGGGCACGATTGGCTGCTTGATTTCTGTGGTGGTTTAACCGATATGAAATTGTAGGTGTGGATCCGCCTCCGCCTGAGGGGTTTAATCGAGGAGTTTGCAACCGCTTCGTGAAAACGGTAGGAAAATGTCTGTGTTAATTATGTTTATGGATATTGCCTAAAACACAACTCAAAATCTTCAATATTGCTCTTAACACGCCTCAAAACTTCATGTTTCCAAAAACACAACCCAATATGTATCATAATTCCAAGATAAGTGGTTGCCGTTCATTTTTCTGGTTAAGTCTAACAGAAAAATCGATTATTCCTTTTAAATATGTGCAATATTCCGCTACAGATGGGAAAATGGACGACAACTGCTTTTTTGGAAGGGAAAAATGAATTTGTGGCTAAACCCTTGGATTTGGAGATGAAGGGTTGATATCAAAGTTGATTTCTCTTTTTTCAATTAATGGGAAAATGAGCTTTTAATCTCAACCTTTGATTTTCTAAGGGTGTAGCCATATATTCACTGAGCTCTTTTTGGAACTATGATGCATTTAGTGTTGTGTTTTTTAGAAATATGAAGTTTTGAGGTGCGTTTGGGGAAATATGGAAGATCTGAGCGTTTTTTTTTGTTTTTTTTTTTTTTTTTTTTTTTTGGGAAAAAACCCTCATGTTTATCATTCTTGTATATGGGGGTATCACTTTTTTTGGTTTATCAAATGTTGATAATTGACTTGTGCACATTGGCTAGGATGTAGGATATTATATTTGCAAGCCTAAATGCACGGATTCTATGCAAAACTGTGTTTCGTACTATTGAAAGTGCTTATTGTGTGTGTTTGGCGTGGAAAGGGGGTGTGATCATAGCAAAATGCAACTATCTATCTACCCAGTGCCAAAGGTCTTCATTTAGAGCGGGATTGGGAATGGAAGATCCATTCTGCTTTATCTTGCGAATCAATAGGTTTTTTTTGTTTTTTTTGGGTAATTGAACTTTTGACCAAGGCATTCTATAGAAATATCTGATTCATTGGTCAAATTTGTGTATTATAAATAGAGTACGGATTGCCAATCTGATATGAACCTCAATTTCTGTGGCAAATTCATAGCCAACGTGATAAGCAAGAGATGGTGTTGTCATAATTCTTAAGACTAATTAGTGAGCAGTTAAATGAAGTTACCTTGTGCTTGTTTCTCTAATTCAGAAGATTTTAAACAAGATGATAAGATATCACAATAGCTGTAAGGAACATATTCATCTGAGTGAGTAAAAACTGAACAGTTAAACGAAGTGATATCAGGTGGTATCACTAAGTCAAAAGGCACAAGTGCTTAATACAAGGGGGAAAAAGTATTGGAATAAATGGGATCAAACTTTTATCCAAAAAAAAAAAACAGTTTGAACTTGAGAAACCAGTTTGTAAGGATTAACAATTGATAGTGCACTGGCGTAATAAAAGAGGTTTGAAGTATCACTAATAATAAATAGCGAAATTACCATGCAATATTGCAATCTGATAACAGTTAATCGAGAGAAATATGCAAATATCTCCAGTTTCAGTAAAGGAACAAGGTTTATAAATTGTTTTCAAATATGTAATGATCTGGCACCTTTTACCCTTGACCAATTTAAGACGGCCTACAAAAGTAACGACAATGAACCAGGTGCTCATGGACATGGTATGGGGAAGTTGAGATTTATGCACTTTTACCCCCGATTTAGACAAAGCTCATGAAATGGCTTAGTAAATTCTAAAGTGGTTGTTGTGAATATATCTTTTTGAGACAAATCCCTTAAAATGCTCAAAAAGGCCTCGAATTTTTTCTAAAAATATTAAATAAATAAAAATTAGTGTTCACATAAAATCAACTTAGAGTGACATAAGCAGAGTAGAGGTCTTGCAAGTGTTACTGATTTAAGTATTAAAACTAGTAGCCAAGTTTGGCTTTGTAGCGAAACTAGGTGGACAAATGGCTTCGATGTCGCAACAGACACAATCCTATATCAGGTAGTGCAGGACTTAAGTCCTATATCAGGCAGCACTAGCTCCTTCGGACTTGTTAATGCTTTTCCTTAAGATTAAGGTTGGCTCTCTCCATAGCAATAGCTTTTGGGTTTTTCTTTTCTTTTTATCAATAGACCCAAGTTGAAGTCTTGCAGAAGAATTTCTTATGAAAAGGATTGATGAGACTCATCTATCAGGAGAGGCTCATTATGTGATGAACTCTTTCTAAATGCTGTTGTGAATTGTGAGTGCAGCCCTTTAGATATGGTTTCTTCCTTGTTTCTTGTATGCAGCATGCTTCCATAATATCAATGTTGGCAAGTTTCTTCGTGATTTTAACTTTACTATATGCTAGGTCTTACTACTATTTATGGGACTGTTCTAAAGATGAATCGGTTCATTCCCTTCCTGTAAAATCCAAGTCTTTAGGCTTGGTCTTGTTCTCTAGCAATCCCAATGGTTGAAAATTTTTCTGTAGTTTTTAGCTTTGCGTTGATCTAATAAAACAATTTCTCTGAGCCAGCTTAGAGCTTAACCATATGCGCGTCAGACGATTCGAATAGAAGACATGCTTGTCTTAGATCTTAATCATGAGTATCAGTTTCCATGATCAAGTATAGTTTCATAACAGGATGGAGGGAAGAATTATGAAAGTATAATCTTATGGAATAAAAATAGAAGAGAGACTTTGATGATATATTATTGATGAAGACATACTCTATATTTATAGAGTAGTTAAATACAAGATAACGAAAGATTACAATAGAAAATAAGTTAACAAGGAAACATAATATCTAAGTAATTATTTTAAAATAAGAAAAATGATATTTTAACTTAAAATAATATCTAGTAAAATCTTTATAATATACATAATATTGTAACGCTTAAGATAAGCAAAGGCATGTAACTTTCATTTGATTCAAAGACCATTTTGTTCTGTACGTTTGGGATTGTCGTTATTATTGAAGGTAGAACAAAAGATTCATGCTTTGTAAATATCTTGAGTCATGTGCAGTTTAAGCGTGGCTATGCTTTGTTTCTTGTTTTGTGGTGCTACCTACAGGGGCTTTGTCCATACGGAGATTCTTGTAAGTATCTTCATCCCACGCAAGCTACACAGCCAGTAGATTCTCAAGGACCACCCTGTAAGTTTTAATCTGGTTTGCAGCGTCTATTGCTATCTGCATTGTCATATGCGGCATGCTCCTCATATGCTAATTGGTTTTGGAATTTAGGATTGGTTGTGGTGGTGGCTGAGTGTATGTTGTATATGTTCATTAATCTGTGGAGTTTCATATTTTTGATGGTTAGCTTGGTTTTTTTCTCGCCATTCAAAAAAAAATCTGGATTACAAATTCTTTGTTCGTATTCCTTGTTTGAGATAAAGGACAGGCAGTTAAGAAATTTGACATCCAGTATTGCATTAGATAGAGGCAACAGGGACTCAAAGTTGAGACCTATGGCATAATAGATGGAGTGTTATTGATATCATGACTTTGCTGTGGCCAATTTTGTCGACCATATTCAGTTTTCTTCACTGACTGATGGTTTTCATTCAGCTGTGTCAGTATGATAGTGGGACAAAGCACAACCTAAAGAATTACTGTATTTCAAGGATAATTCAAGGACGAGAATGCCAAGCTAGTATGTAGCGTGACGAGGCTCAACCTAAAGAATTAGTGTGTATCAAGAATTATTCAAGGGCAAGAAGGCCAAGCTAGTATGCATTGACAAGAAGGCCTAAGCATAGTTTTTCCAATTTAGATTGTGATGGTCATGGCCACAATGTACCTAAACCAAATATGAATAACATCTAAACTTACCTGTGATGTTACAGCCGCCAAGGACGAGGATCCCTAGCAAGGATAATACATTACCAATTTGGTTTAGGTTATAGAAATAATGGCAATATTGGTCAACTAACACAAATCCCAAAAGTCAAGATTAACATCCTTGAGTTACCAAATTTAATATGAATCCTAAAGAATAATTAAAGTTCTTCTATTCAACATGAAATAATCTAACTCATCCTGAATCATCTCATTGCCTACTTTCCTAGAACCTGAAATGAAATAGAACATGGTGAGCCATGAACTCGGTAACATCCTAGCCTTTATTCCATCTCACGGTATAGCGTGATTGTGGTAGATCACGATAAACCCTACATATTACAAAGCACTTAGCTGCAGCATAAAGGAATCCAAACATGGAATATATCAAGCATGGATATTGGCTTGGAGTGTTGAGCATGAATGAGTAGTACAAGAATAACTCGAGCAATTTTTGGTTTTTGTTTCTATCTATAACTGAGGTTATTGTCGAGCCAGATCTCATACTAAATCAATTAATTTGACCAGAATTAAGGAATTGTCTACATAAATGGTCTCCTGATTGACGTCGTGAATCCCGGGTGACAATGAGGTCTTGTGTTTAGTAAGTTGCCTTAGTGATCAATCTTCAATTGTTGACTATTTCTGGATTCATTGCTTGATTGATAAGAACTCCTATTGAAGTGTGTAGTCCCGGCTGTAAATTGTTTGTTTTTTCACTCTTTGAACACTCAATAATGATAATCCAGCAGTATCTCATATTGAGTGAGCTTCTTAACTTGTGGGCTCTTCGTTATGAGTATATTATTAAGTGATTATCAAGTGAAAATCCTCTAATTTTCTTTTATCCCCAACTCAGTGACAGGTTTCGCTGCAAATTCCTTGTTTCTACCTGCCAGCTCTTCTCAAGGTGAGCTGCATATCTTGAGAAGTGCGATATGTTTCCATCGCAGCAGAGGGCACCTAATAATTATGATACTTGCAAATGTGACATGAAATACTCTTTAGATTTATTATGATTGTTCTGTTTGTCCAGCTGATATTTCCTCAAACTCGTTGCTAAATCTTAGTATCACTGAATATAATAGGTTTAATTGCTTTGTTTTTGTGCAGGTGAGGTCGCCAGTCGAAGTTTTGGAATGCTATTGGGGGATCTGCCTGCATCGTTGAGGCCGCCTCCTGAGGGTGGATATCCTCCTCTTCCTTTCATTGACTGGGGATGAGTATTCAGGTCCGGATCTAGTACTCCATCCACAAGTATGCAATATTGATATGGAAGAGAGTTCGTCAAATTATACATCACAGAATGACAAAAACATTTGTTTTTCTCTCTCCATAATTTTGTTGTACAATGCTAATCATAGTTGTAAGTTGCATATACTGTATTGTGGTCGAGAAATTTTTTCTTTTCTTGTTGTTTAGTTTAACAATGTAAGTTTTCAAAATGTGTGTATTGAATAGCTATTGTATCAAATATTGTAATTTCTTGGGATTGAGGGGAAGATTAGCCTCTTGTGGTAGGATAGTATCGGCACTGTGTTCAAAACAAACTAGGTTAACTTGTCTATTTTTTGGGATTGATGGAAGAATAGCCTCTTGTTAAGCTTTTTTCTAATGTATCCTTTTGTGTGATCTAGATGATATTGCGAAATGTGATAAGGTGGGTGGCGGCAGGCGATGGTGGATGAAGAGGGTGCTAGAGAAGTTTGGGATTCAGAAGCCAGGAGGAGACTTCTGGCTATACTTAGCCCGTTAATAAAGGTAAACAATGCTAAATCAGCTTGGGTCTACACATCCCTTTATCAGTAATTCCCACGTCCAAGAATTTGCGGACATGAACCCATCTCACCCAAAATTTGTCGTCCTGCTGCAGTGACCACACCTGCTTAGAGATAAAAAGCAAACTT
Source organism: Drosera capensis (assembly GCA_001925005.1). NCBI lineage: Eukaryota > Viridiplantae > Streptophyta > Magnoliopsida > Caryophyllales > Droseraceae > Drosera > Drosera capensis. Next base: position 18,978 of record LIEC01006556.1, read on the forward strand.
CCAGGTTTTCAATAAGAATAACCCGAAGCCTCTTTTCTCTTAGGTCGATGCAGTTCATCCTACAAAAAGGGCTGTCATCCGGCCTTACTTATCTCAGTCCAGAAATAACTCCTGCATAGACCTTCAGTTAAGGACTGTAGAAGGAAGAAAGGAAATCTGACTCGAGAAGGCTTCTTTTTTCTTTTCTCTTTTTTTCTTTCTTTCTTTTAGATATATATAGAGAGAGATGACCAAACGGTGGCCACCAAGATTTCTATTTTTTTTTGTCTTCTAAATTCTTAAATTTTTGTTATTAAGATCATTTTAATATATTTTAAGATAATATTAGTTAATTTCATGTATTTATTTAGATTATTTCATAAAAATAAGCAAACCTAAAAATGAATGGTTTGGAATCATTATTCAAAACTCTACATCGATTACCAACGCGTGTGTAATAACCCAAAATTTTTATAATGTATATTAATCAAATAAATGTGAGGATTGATTAATTATTAAATAATGGATTGCGATGAGATAAAGTTGGGAGGTTGATGGATAAATGATGAAGATCGATATATTTAATTTAAGACAATTGATTAAGATATCACTAACAAATATATTGATCCTTAAATATACTTAACGAAAATAAATAATGGGATCGTGAACAATTATATGTAACAATCAATTTACAAAAATATGATACACTAAATGTGAAAGCTCTCAAATTTAATCTAACTAATGACTACCTATAAATATATAGATTTATGTGTAATAATTGAGGCAACAGACATTCTTGAGTCAAACCCTAAGGTAAACTCTAATCCCCTCTAATTTCTCTCTCTTATCCCCGATCCCGCTGCCTCTCCCCTCTTCCCTGCTCGCACCGCCTCCCTTGTCCGCCTTCCTGCTCGTCGCTCAGATTTGCTACGGGCCACCGTCGAATCCACCCAACGCCGTCGTTGCTGGCCATCATCAAAGTCGCCCAATGCCGCCACCCGATGTCGTGATGGGATATAGCACATCGTCGTGAATCCAACGCCGCAGATCCACGCTGCAACAAGAATGATGGTGGGCTAAGAGATGATGTTGTCTTTTTTTTAATTTTTAATCGAAGCCAACGCCGTGGCATGATGATGATGATATGTGTGGAGGGGGAAGAACAGA
>LIEC01006557.1:0-32820 GCA_001925005.1 Drosera capensis
ATATAAAGGACTTAGAGAGTGTTTATAAACAAATGAACGGTTGAGATTAAAATAACACAAATCAAGAGTTGAGATTGGATTGTTATCTTTTAATCTTCATCTTTCATTATTCATCTTTTAATCTCAATCATTCATTTATTATTGACACATCTGTGTTATGACATATTTTTTTTCCATATATATTGAAAATTTTCATCATTATCTTTGTCCTAACACAACATGATGGAGTTTCATTATCTATAATCCAAAACTCTTGTGCATTGTTTCTGGTATCATGGATGCTCAGATCTTGACGACTATAGACAATGTCGCCAAGGTCTAATAAACGATGCAATAGCAAATTTACATGATGTATCAAATTCAAGGAATAAGACATTCCTTGGGTCTATTTATCATGCAGATATGATTAACATGTTTCCACTCACAGTGTGGTCACTAAATTTGGCATGAAGACGAGTTTACTACAGGATTCTTTAGCTGTGATAATGGAAATACTGAAAAAGAGACAACAATAACATACCCATTGTGCATTGTTTCTGGTATCAGGGATGCTCAGATCTTGACGACTATAGACAATGTCGCCGAGGTCTAATAAACGATGCAATAGCAAATTTACATGATGTATCAAATTCAAGGAATAAGACAATCCTTGGGTCTATTTATCATGCAGATATGATTAACATGGTTCCACACACAGTGGTCACTAAAGTTGGCATGAAGACGAGTTTACTACAGGATTCTTTAGCTGTGATATTGGAAATACTGAAAAACAGACAACAATAACATACCCATTGCAAGACCGAAACATAGTCATTTTATATGGAACTAAACCTTGCCTTCAATACTAAACCACAACAGTTAGATATCCATAGTATTTCATTGTAGCGCATAAACAGAGGTTGTTGGCGTATACAGCTTCTGGTGACAAGAGTTCAATATCCATATTATTTCAGAGATTCTAATTGGGCTATAAATGAACCGAGTCAAGGCGAGTCTTCGAGTGTAATTGAGTTGAGTCTGTCAAACTTGTTTCATAAATTGTTAGGTTTGGGCTCGGTTTATCTCAGCTCATATACTCATTCGAGCCTAGGGCTCGAGCGGAGCCAAGCTTTTTATGAAAAACTCACAATATTTTTAAAATATAAATTTAAAAATCAATATTAAAATCACTATCTAAAAAATTTAATTGATTAAACTGATATTGAAAATAAAAGCTAATAAGCCAATTGACTTTCAATGGAAAAATCATTTTATTTGGGCACACAATCACCTAATAATAATTCTATTAAAATCTATAAAGATATGATAATTTTTGGAAAAGATAAAAAATATATATGATATAAGATATAAGGATTTTACATGACTCTTGAATATTATGTATATATTTATGAAAAATAAAGTATATATATTTACTCACATAAATGCAAGACTTAAACAAGTTATAATCGAGTTGATTTGATGAGCTTATAATTGAGTCGGCTCATGAGCCTAACAAGTCGAGTCATAGAGGACTCAAGTTAAGCTCAAATTTGGTTCACGAGTTTCATAAATGATGTTTCAAGTTAAACTTTTATCGAGTCAAGTCAAATAGATTCACGAACGAATTCGTCTTATTTACCGTCCTAGAATCTAACCATTGAGCAACTAAAACGAAGTACTAGCTGTACTTCAGAGTTCAATTTCACTATCATGCCTTTTACTGTATTAACTTTCTGGTGTACACTACATGAAAACATGTTCCAAGTATTCGTATACTGTTTTAGCAGTTCTGTACAAAAATGAAGCAAAGCTGTAACACAATTACAAAGCTTTACAAGTCCACTCGACAACATCTAGTCTGAACCCTTGTGGAATAAGATGGGTGAGACTGTCAGACCTCGCTTTACAGGACTCTTCGCGATTGCTGTATCTCTATGAATCAGTGGTTCAAAATCTTCAATTGTTCTGATATCATAAGATGCAGTTCCAAGAGCTGCTTGTTTTTCTCTATACGATGCCCAGGTGACCAAGTAAAGCCCGGCTATGATTAAAGATCCTCCAACCACACTGTATTGACAATATGAATGGACCAAGGAACAAAAGGATCAGAATAGAATATATCATACTTCTTTGTGAGGGAAAGATCATAGGCATTGCCGGATTGCACCAAGATGCAAAAATGTCTAAGAATAGGTCTCCCATCTAATTAGAACAAAGTTATCAACATACCTGCTAAAAAATATAGGACTTCCAAGGAAAGCACGCGATAGGATGGCAGATGCTGCAGGTTGAAGTGGATTGTAAAGGGCAACTAACGCCGGGCCGATTATTTTGTTAGACCATGCAAGGAGCCCATGATTAAAGGCAGAAGCAACAATTCCCTGAAAGAGAAAAACAAAACAAAACAAAACAAAACCATACTAGTAGTATTGCATTAATACTTTAAAGCCCAGTGCAACAGATTCATATAAATTTCAAGGGGCAGTGATTACTTTAGTAGTGAACCTGAGGAGCAAGGATTTCAGATACTAGATGATCAAATAACTGGAGAAAAGAAGCTGCCGATGAGCAAGGGTTTCATGCCAGTAACCTAAGATTCCACCAGTCATGCTCTTAATTATAGCAATGCTATTTTTATCTTAAATAGAAAGTGAGGGACTTCAATGATGCACAGATACAAAAACTACTACTTACGTAGGAAAATGAAAACTGAGAAACCAACATATGCTATATAGGAACAATGTCAAATGTTGTCAACTCCTTCAGGATTCGACTAGCTGCAGGCACGTAGAATTGAAAACTCTCTCCTTAAGCTACTTGTCTACCACAGTGCACAAGGAAGGCAGCATCATAAACTTACAGCATAAAAAACAGCAAATAACTCAGATAGCGTCAAGCTCCAGTCTGTAGACTTATCGGTGAGAAATACAGCTGATGTAACCATAAGAAGAGCACCGAAGAAGTATGAATATGCTGTGACCGATAGGCTGGCTGGATACTTCTTTAGAAGTGAACCCTGCACAATTTCCCCGATGAGAAATTAAGACGAAATTTACATCTATGATAATGATAATATCTCATAGATTTGTACGCATGAAACCTAAGCAATATGAGTGCATACATTCAAACCCAAAATACTGACAAACGAATATCATGATACATTTAGAAAAAATGTACTCTTGAACAAAACAGCAACATTATTCGGATGGTTAAAAACTAAGAAGCTGTATAGTATGTAGGGCCAGAAACCTGAATGGCAAGGTAAGCAGCCATGCATATGCAATTGCCTATTAGGCACAATACACCAAGGTGCCACTGCTCGATTCCAATCTCGAGAAGAGCACCCGCCAACCATCCGTCCGGTTCTGGCCGACCCTTTGCACTTATTCCATCCCGCACTGCTATGTCTGATTCGGAGCATCCAAATATGGCAGGCCCTTTGAACAGAACCATTGATACGGCACCTAGAACACAGGCGAGCGTACCCCCAACTTTCATTTGACCTTCTACTCTTAGCAAATTCACAGTCTCTGTGCTGCAAGCGAAAAGGACAATATAAAACTGCACCAACCCAAGCGGAGATGAACCATGCGTGGACAAAAAAAGCATTTATCAGAAAAACTGACCCCATGGCCACTGCTATGAGGAAAGTGAAAACTGGAATTGAAGGCTGTATAGCAGCAGCATAAGTTGGATTCGTGTAGCTCAGACCGAGAAGAAACAGAAGCTGATTTCCAAATATCCTAGTCAGGTAACATGAAGAGTACCTCAGTTGAATATTGATGTGATTAAGGAACAAAAGAGATCAATATCAATATTGGCACCGGATATGTTACTTACCCAGTCAAACCAAGAAAGAAAAATGTAATCAGAAGGCTCCTCGAGATAGGAGGCCTGATTCGCCTGTAAACAAGAAAAAAATCCACTCGTGAGAAACTAGCATCATGCAGATGATAGTGAAGATTCTTAGTTCCTACCACACAAGTAACCATTCGGTTGTCCCATGTCAAATGTTCGACGACTAAACAGATGCGCCAAACTGCCATATGCACATTCCCTGCATTCAACATAGTAATTGATACACCACCCAACCTGAACCTGTACTACACATGAAGAACCGAGCCTGTATTTCTCGACCTGTACTACGCGTATGTATTTACCTTTATGTCAAGATCGTAGCGTAGAGACATGACAACAAGTCAACACAACTCAATGAAGCAAGTGACGCTATCTAGTTATCATAACAGAATTTCTACAACTAGGGAAAATCAATCAACCAAATCCACCAGCAATCGTGCCAATAGATTTTCGAAACGAGAGCGATTCGAAACGAGAAGCTCACTTTTCTCGAAGATATGCGATGGGAGCGAGGATGGAGAGGGCGAGGAGATCGCGGAAGACGCAGAACACGATCTCGTTGACGCCGACGTTGAGCGCCACTTTGGTGATGACGTGATACCCTCCGTTGATCAGCTGCACCAACACCATCCCCGCGTGCGCCTTCCACGCTTCCCCATTGATCGGAGCCCCTCCTCCTCCGATTATGCTGCCGCCGGCGCCGGCAACGATTCCGGCCATCACTGTTGTATCATTAGCTCTGATCGTGAGCCGATGACGATGACTTGATTAGGGGGAATCGGTGAGAGTGAGAGAGAAATTTGGCGGTTGGTGAAGATGGATTGAGATTAAAGGAATGAAAAAGTAGGTGATGACGTTCTTTTATCGGTTTCCTAACTTCGAAAATTCTTCTGTCGATGTTGATGATGGGTTAAGAAGTGTCTAGGATGATTTTAAAGAACAATTAGTTTGATATCCTATTTCCTCGGTCAGTATAATTGCATTGTCGTCTGTGTGGTGGGATATGAAATGCTCGGTCGATACTTAACATTTTTAATTCAGAATTAAGTAATGAAATTTAAGTTTCGAATCGTACCTCATAAAAAAAAATAACATTATATTATATATTTCTTTATAACCTTATCTTCCTCTTTTCAAAGGCTTTTTAAAAATTTACACCATCAAAAAAGATTTCTTTGTAATTCTCGGCTTTTTTCCCTTTTTGGGATATAAATCTTTCTCATAATTCACCCCCCTATGTTTTACACGCTATCGTTATAGTGCCGATGCAGAGGGCCTCAGGCATGAGCATAATGTGGTAGTGCCTATGCAGTGTTGTTCATCAGCAAAAATCGTGCATCATAACAAGTTCCGTGACTAAAACCAACAGATTTTCTTGTTGGTTAAAACGGAGTCCATGGATGACTTCGGTGCTGAAAAAAAGTAATGATTCTTATGAAACGGATTAGTAAATGCTAGATTTTTCATATTGGTGAAGACTAGTTTTTCAAAAGGGTACATTTAGCATAAGTTATTTGAACATCGACATGACAGTTGAAATACAAAGAAGAACTGGAAATCATCCATTGTTTTCTGCACATGGATGAACTATTCAGGTAAGGGAGCTGAGGACGTCGATGCCAATGGCAATTGCTCCTCCGGTGATAGCATCTAACACCATTTTCTCTCTGTTGCCGCTGCCAGCTGCCGATACCAGAGCTCCCGTCAATGCGCCCCCAATCATCTTAGTTTTCTGGATTAAGCATGGTAGAGTGAGAGTGAGATAGATGAGCAACCGGCATGGGTAAGAAGGATAACTAGAGAAGTAAAGTGACTAGAACAAGGTCTACTAAAGCATGTTAAATTTCTCAGATTCATTTGCCAAAGTCCACAAAGTGCATGTGTCCATGATTCTAGTCCGCTGGGATGCAAAACAACTAATATGTGGGTCGAGCATGAATGTTAGTGCATCCATCGAGATTTGAATCCTGACTATCGAGATGAGGTTGAAAGCTAGAACCAGACGGACTATGAAATATGGGTTTTACTCTGTACTCAGCTCCTATAGGAACTGAGGAGCATCATTCAATGATGGCTCAACGCCATTTTCACATGAACTCATTGAAAAGCCTTTTCATCTCGAATGACAAGTAAACAATAGGTCTGGTAAACATAGAAATACTACCCAGTCGTCACTTCCACGTATCTTTGCCACTCCATACTCCATTCCCACGTATACTCCAGCAATAGTTCCTGTCAATTGGGACCCTCAAACTTCAATAAACATATGAAATTGGTAACAATGCAAGCAAGGCAGGACAGATCTTCAGCTAAGCAGGACAGAGGTTAAACTTTACCCCAATAAGCACCTTCTTTGCACATCTTCTTTAGCTGCAGAATAGTAAGTCATGTTAACAGGATCCCGTGCCATCGAAAACTAACCAATTACGGTTCATGAGATCAATATTCTAATTGCTAGAACAGAGCTGAGAGTTTGAACAAGTCACGTATCATAAGGACCTTTTTTGACAGATGGCGGATGAGAAAGAATAATGTGCTAGACATTTGAGGAAAGTATGCATTTAAACATGGAGATTGAGGAGGATAGATGGAAAAAGGTAGGGTTTAGTCATATCCATATGACATGAATAGGTATGGAATAGAATATTCAAAGTATCCTCAATCTAGAAGATAGAAGAGTAAACAACAATTATGAGAAGCCAATCATACCGAATGCTCCAAGTTGTGCTTCGATACTTGCCCTGAAACAAAAGGAAGAGAAATGAAGATGAGAAAACTAAGATCAAAACAATCAACTGTACATAAAAAGCCCAATGTCCAGGTCATATAGTGGGTGCATCTAACAACATCAATGATCTATAGTACTGAAGGAACAATTCATTGTTCACTAAAGTGTGCAGCACCATAACTTTAAGAATCTCCTACATCAGAGACTCATCATGGAAAAATGAAGCAACATAAAATCAATTGTTTGCTTATGTTTTTGGTGGATCCTCATAATTTGCAGAGAAGACAGTCCTCTCGAACTAGTTCAGGAATCAGTAAAGAGAATAGCTAAATCAAGCAGAATCAAGATTACTCTTTTTTACCATCATTTATTTTCTTTAGTCACTGCTTAATCATGATGCATACAACCGTTCTACAGAGTGAACCAGCGACCCTATTAACTGATTTGGATTGGCAGGGGATACAGCTAGTCCATGGTCCCACTTGATGAAGATTTGCATAGAACACATCTTGACGGCAAGCTTAACACTTTCTTCTAAGTATCTTTTAAGCTTCCATGCATTCACATTAGTCTTAGATTATTAAGCCTCCTCTCATGGCAAGAGTGCTTCCATTTTTCAAAGTCTCACAAGGATGTAAGAACTTTGGACAACAAGGTTCCAAGATATTTGAGCATGTTCGCGAGACGAGGTGATTAATAAGCTAAACTCAAGCTTAGCGGTGTATTCCATTGAGCTCAGCTCTTTATCAACTTAAAATCTAAAGCTCTATCCCAATTTACAAGCTAGATTGGTCCCAAAAGGAGCAAAGAACATCAGCATTCATCCAACCTTCAGAATTACTAGCTTGTAGCAATCTAAAGCCGACCAAATGCAAGGTAAAACCACATTTTGATTCTTTGTTCCTACAAAAAACATTATAATGGAACTACAATTCGCAAATTGCTTCTTTTTACATGTTATTCGTAATCCATTTATAGTCCATAGACCCCCCATACGATCGAATTACAATATAAAATATTCAATTGATTTCAAACGTGGTCCAATACCTTTATCAATGATGTGATACACCTCTTCGACAGCAACCTTACCCACAGCAACCTGAAAACCAATCCAAAACATGATTTCTCCCCCAAAACCAACACAGAATCGAATCGAATCGACAACGACAACAAGCAAAAGAGGGGAAGGGAATGAGGAATTGAGCATACGGTTCCGATCTTGAGGAAACCGTCGACGGTGCGATTGAGGAAGGGATTTCCCATGTCGATGACAACATCCAACTTCGGCGTCGACAGCGACCCGGCGAACCTGCTCTGAGGCATCTCCACTCGAAGCGATTCTCTTTCTCGATTGCTTTGCTTTCTGTTCCTGTTTGTTTGCAGTGGGAGAGAGGGAGAGCTAATGAGTAGCGTGATGAGTGGAGTGTCTTACCTGTCCTTTTTGTTGTGCTGGGCCCCAGCGTGATCCGTCATGAGCGCCCGTTCCTCTTTCACCGTCTGTTTTTAATACATTTTCCGTGATAAAGATGGTCACGAATATTTATAATCAATATTTCGTTCATAATATTTATAATTGTTTGATTGGATGATATGAAAATTTATGTATGGGTTAACAGGTGGGACGGTTTTAAACCAAATATTGCCTTTTGAAAGAAATCGGAGTTCCTTCATCTAAGATATCTCTTCTCATGAGGTTAACTCCCTCTGTCTTGCTCTTCAAGCCTGACAAGTTCCGCAAAATTGTCTATATGATGTTTCCAAGTCCTCGTTCATACAGGCATTTGCGGCCCTAAATTCTGGCTATGTAACTACAAGGGATCGTTGCATGCAAATCTACAAGGAGTGGGGTCTCTCTAAAGATGATATCCTCTCTGCATTCTTAAAGACACCACAATGTGTGCTATTCTCAGAGAAGAAGCCAAGGGAAATTCTAGATTTTCCTGTGAAGAAAATGCGTTGGCTACCCGAAGCAATTATGCTTAGAGAAAAGATTGATTCCTAGATGCTCGGTCATCCACGTTCTTATTCAAAAGGGATTGTTAGGAACAGGAAGGAGCCTGCATTATGCTTTGGTTCCTTCAGAGAAGAGATTCCTTGACAGATTTGTCTACAACTACGATCATATTGCTTCTCAGTTGTTGCTGGTCTATCAGAGAAAACCTGACCCTGTCAAGGAGACCTACATCTGATATGTGATATCGAGGGATCGAAAGCCCGTAAGTCTACTTATGTGTTCCTGGTTCTCATGCCTGAAGTTTCTGCATCACTCGGTTTGGTTTCTCTGGAGACGTGGATATCCAAGGCTTCTGCAAAATTCTGAAGTTAGTTTGGTCGATTCTATTCAGTTGAAGTGATTCATGTGTATTTATCTTCTTAGTCAAGGATTTGACATTTTGCTAAGCTGTAGCGTGTTGTATAACTATGTATGTAATCGCAGAGGTGTCCAAGGTGATTAAGACATTCAATTGCTGCGAGGTTCTGCTTGAGCAAATAAGGTAATAGATTGACATTCACCAACAATCACCTGGTTAACATTACCCGGTTGAAATTAAACATATGTTTAATTTCAATCATTTATTTGTGATGTTTTAATCTCAATAATTAATTAATTATTAGATTTACTTATGTCATGACACACATTTCATTTTTTAATAAATAAAATAAGAAATCAAAAGTGTTTCATCCATATCGAGACAGGAAAAAGTAAAGTGTTGGATTACCAAGAAAAGTTATTCAAATCCCTCTCGATCCCTTCCCTTCCCCCTTTTTCCCAACTCACAAGTCACAAAGGAAGCCTAGGTCTCTTAACTAATTACACATCAAGATCGGTGTCCGATCCGAGAATCACCCTCAAACTCTCTTCAAATGTCATTTGCAATATATGAGTGTGTAGATCGTTTTGTCACATTTACACATCAAGAAAAACCGAACTCATCACAAGCACAACTACGTATATTAAATGTTGTGAGCAGCTATGTTATGTGTTCTCATATGTCGTGCATTTGTTAACATTACTGCTGCTGATAAACATGAACTGCATCACATTCACCAGTCTCCAAAAACTAACAGTAGGACAGGAGCTGCCGCTTGCCGCCTAAAAAATTGTCATATCTGGACGCATCACTCGACGCATCTTACCATCTGTTATAAGAAACCCAAACATGATGAAAATATGTTCCCACTTATAAATATATGCACCATTGATCAGGGAAATTAAAAGAACAATGGTGCTTTTGCTACGATAACAGATAATGGCAAGTGAGCGTCAAAGTCATCCGCAAGAGGAGAAGGTTGATGAATCAGGAGGTCGTAACGAGAAGGTGAGAGAATCGGAGACGTATAAGTTGCTGTATTATTCTCCGGATCGTCATCCTCATGATCATATCGACTCAAGATCTGATCTTAAAAGTTGTGACAAGCTGGTTGATGCTCACGATTATGAGGATGGATCAGCTGATGCGAGTGGGGATTGTCACGGGACTGCCCAACAGGCGGATCACTTTAAATGTAGGGAAACTAGTTAGTTACATGGATCACAAGGATTTGAGATCACGAGTTTGAATGTTGATGCTTTTGTAACGTCATTTTTGTTATGTCAGTTCTGTATGATACTATATGGTTTGTTCATATTATATTCCAGACTTGAAGAGCATGGTCATCATCAGTCCGAGGGCACTCCCTTTCGAGATTTCTGAAGCTTAGAAGCCTTTTTGTTTGAGTTGCGTCAAATTGACACTCAAGGCTGATAAATTTCATAGTAAAAAGGAAGACAATGTTTGGAACACAGAAATGGATCCATTTTGTTTGCAGACTATCTGTAGTACATGAAAAGTTTTAACCTAAACTGAAATTTCTGAGACTCTTAAACGAGATTGATAACTTGGGATCAAAGTTGTATGGCTTCATACCATAACCTCCATATCCTCGTCTGCTAAATGAACATCGTTGAGAACGAGACGACAGAAATCCATGATCTATTTATATTATTACTGACTTTGCTTAAACTTTGATGTGGTTCTAATATCTCTAACAATCTATAACAATGCCGTTATAGTTACTACAGCAGTTGAGAAGGTCGAAACAACAGCAAGGGCTACTCAAGGGGTCCAAATTTTGATGTAACTTGTATCAACCAAACAGCGGTTGTCTCAATCAAGCAGTTTCGTTGCCCTTTTCAATACAACAATAGCATACCCAAAACACAGGCAGGAAAATGGCGCAGATTGCTTGACTACTCTATGGAGTGATTTTGGTTACCCTTTCTAACCTAGCAAATCGAAATGCTAAACAAAAAGGAGTAATTTAAAAAGCCCAAGTCGAAGAAATAATTCAGTATATTATGATGAGGTTTCCTTTTGAGGGAGAGCTCTCCAACCGATATCTCGCCTGTAGAATCCTCCCTGCCAGTCGATTTTCTCAACAGCACGGTAAGCCAAATCCCTTGCCTCCTGTAGATCCTTGCCCTTGGCCGTGACCCCAAGGACTCGACCTCCCACGGCAACAAAGTTGCCGTATGAATCTAGAGCGGTGCCCGCATGGAACATTTTGACAGAAGGAGACACATCCTCGGCATCTGATATATTGTGTATAACACTACCCTTTTCGTAGTTACCTGGGTAGCCGTTACTTGCCATGACCACCACCATGGCTGATCCAGGAGACCATTGCAGTGAGAGTCCTTTTAGCTTCCCTTTGCAAGCCGCCAGGAGAACTTGTACCAAATCCGATTCCAACCGCACCATCAGAACCTAAATCAAGAAAAAAAGAAGTAAAAGACCAATTTTTTACAAGCGACAACATGAGTTTCATTATGATATTATTACTGCCTAGATTTGAAATAGGACTTGATATTCATCTCTTTATTCTTCTTTCGAGTCCTATTCTACTGTTGATGTGCTCGGACAACTATGTATCAACTCGTGATATGAGAGCAGCCACTAGAACAAAAGATGACCAAATCTCAGAAATTATCTATGGGCAGGACGAGCCAAACTCAGCCCAACTCAATCTATTCAGTGCCAAAAATTCTTGTCTAGACAGGATCTATGACAAGAAAATCTGCACAGCCTTACCTTGCAAATAGAATGAGCGTTTCCGTCGAACATTGAATCTATGTCCAGGATTGTCCGATCCAAAGGTCAAACATGTCCTCATAAAATCAACGAGGATGGTTGTCTACCTAATGTCAACCTCAATTTCGAAACCTAACTCCTAATTCTAGCTAAGGTGACTATAGAGCAAGAGATAGTCTTGGCATAACTCTTGGTCCAGTTGGTGGGTAAAAGAACCTACCCTATACACATTTAAGCTAAACTAGAACAGTTTTTTACGAAATGACAGGATAACACAATTTAAGATAAAGAATAGGGATAGGAAAAATGAGAATATAGAAATTAGGACAAAGGGAAAGACAATTCCTCGACTAGCTAATCCAAGAGCAATGAGAGTACCTCTCAGAATGATAATAAAATTTAAGGGTGCAATGAAGAAATGACGCTAAGGATCTATAACCAACCTGGCATTCGGGGTCTCCAAACCTCACATTGTACTCGATCAGCTTAGGTGATCCGGACTTCTTTTCAATCATAAGCCCCGCATATAGCACCCCAACAAACCTATAACCTTCCGCTGCCATTCCATTAACGGTAGGAAGAATTATAGACTCCATAACCTTGGATTGAAGCTCTTCTGTTAGGACAGGTGCAGGTGAATATGCTCCCATTCCACCAGTGTTCGGACCTGTATCGCCATCACCAACTCGTTTATGGTCTTGAGCTGATTCTAGGGGTATAGCATTCTCTCCATCCACTATGGCGAAGAAAGATGCTTCCTCTCCTTCCAAGTATTCCTCTATTACAACACGGCAACCAGCTGACCCAAAAGCACCTTTCACAAGCATGGAATCAATAGCTTCGAATGCTTCGTTTATCGTCATAGCGACAACAACTCCCTTTCCTGCAGCTAAACCATCTGCCTTGACAACTATTGGCACCCCTTGTTCTTGAACATACTGCTTTGCTTCAAATGCATGTGTGAAAGTTCTATACTGCAACAAAGACAATATCACAAAATTAGGAGAAAAATCTTGGATGTGAGCATGAAAGTGCAGAAAATTGTCACAGAAAACTATAAAGGGCTTCAAATAGGCAAATTCAAATAAGATTAATCTTCTTGTAAAGACAAAGAATTGTGTACCTTAGCAGTGGGAATCCCATACTTATCGCACAAGCTTTTCATAAAACTCTTAGAACCTTCAAGAGCAGCAGCCTGCGACGAAGGGCCGAATGTTGGAATACCAGCCTTTGTCAAGTCATTAACCAGACCAGCCACCAGAGGAGCTTCTGGCCCCACCACAACCAGTCCAACCCGATATTGTTGGCATAAATTATATACGGCCAAACTGTCACAGATATTGAGATCTTTCATGCAAAATGCATCCCCCGATCTTGAAATACCAGCATTGCCAGGGGCACAGAAGACATGGCCAGCAGATGGTGATCGTTGCAAGGAATAGCACAACGCATGCTCCCTTCCTCCTCCCCCGACGACAAGCACATTTACTTTCTCCTCTGCAGAATCAAACATAACATCATTTCTGCAATATCTATTCAATGTCTTCAATTTACATAAAAACATACAGAGCATGAAGCAAAGACCTCTGTTATGTATGCTGCGTATGCATTATCCAACCTAAATTAAATACTTGATTGAAACTGAGAATGGAACGAAAATTATTTATTGTTTAAATGTCCAGAAAAGTGAACTAATGAGAAACGAGAATCACTTCCATGCCATGCACTTAGCCAAGAAATACACCATAGCTAATTCATTCTAGCAAGCCCTAAAAAAGCACAAAATTTTTGCTACTCGTGTAATAGAGATTACCTATCCTTGAATATGTGATCTACCACTAAATAAAAAAACACATGAAAAGGGGAAAAAACTCATAAAACAACCTCAAATAACTTGAAAACGCAAAAAACTACGAAACAAACCTTTAAATGACTTTAAAACTATAGACCCCATCAGGCGAAGTAATCTAACCACTAACTCGTAGCTACAATTAACCAACAATCCTTTTTTCCACTCACCTGTCTTGAGTGCCAAGATGTTCTGACTTCTGAATCAAAATCTCGCTGTATCCTCTACGATGAGAACGAGCGGTAGACACAGAATAATAATAATAATAATAAAAGAGGAATCAATCATACCCTGAACAAGTATCATTTTTTACGAGTTTTTTGGTAAGCTAACAATAGATGCAGGCATGCAGCATATAAACATTCGACCACAAGAAAGAATATAATCCAGAAAAAATGCATTTGGCACCCTTTAACTAGATGTTATGGCACGCATCCATGTATTACGAAATTATACAGATGACCCCTATTATGGCCTATTCGGGGGGTTATGTGACAAAGAGAATTTTCTAAAGTCGAGGAGAGTCATCTGCATATTTGTAAAGTCCAATGGGATCAACTACGAAGCGGTAAAGTTCAAAGGTTTATATGCAATAATCCCATGAAATCCCCATCACAACACTTATCATTTACACACTGCTGTTTGAAATGTCCAGAAAAGCGAACTGATGGGAAAAGGATTCTTCCATGTCATGTCCTTTGTCAATAAATTCATCACAACAAGTTTTTAACATAGAAAGCACTAAAAAATGAAATCTCTGTCCACATTTCGAACTGAGATTACCTTTCCTCGAATCTCTCATCTACGCTACCACCAAATTAATCGATTTAGCACTACAAACACAATAAAAGGCAACCATCACCAGGCGGAGTATTTCCCTTAACCACACTAACTAGAAGCTACTGCAAACCAATAGCCCTTTCTGACACGACCCTCTAAGTTGCCTCTAAAAAATGTTCAGCCTGAGAATCTCTCTTTATCCTCTACAACAACAACGAATGTCCACACGGAAAGAATCAAATCGCATCCTGAACAAACAACAGATGCAGCATACCATACATTAAACCGCAACAAACAATTCATACAATTTAAGTTTCTTCAATCTTCACAAAAAGTTTGAAGGATGATAACGAACAAATGTATGAGGAATTCACTCACCCACCAATGCATCCGCATTCTCGACACCGCAGCTCACCACCACCGACGACACTGCCCTTCGCCCATTGACAACACTCTTCACACTTCCCATAATCGCTACTCCCCTCGCGCTATCACTCCAACACAGCTTCCCCTCAATCACCCTGCTCATCACTTTGAACCCACCAACACCACCACATGTCAACCCGAATCCGTTGCTCTTGGACGAGCCCATGGGATTAAACCGAGGATAATTGAAGGGACCCACATGGACGAAATGGAGTTGAGATTGAAAAGCATGCATTTTTTTCTGACTTGGAGGGTTTAGTTGATTTGGAGAAGTGGAGAGGGGGATGAGTAGGGTATTGGGGAGATACTGTGGAGGCAGGGGACGGTGTAAGTGGGTGCTTTGTCGATGGCGGCGGCGGCGGTTCTGAGGGGGGATATGGGGTTCCGGCGGCGGCGGGACTGAGGAGAGATATGGGGTTGTGTGGTGTTTAATGTGAAATTTTCATGGAGTTGAAGCAAGTCCGATTCACACCCACGATGAAAAGAGGACGAGGAAAAAACGTGTGTGATAGTTTAATTAAATTAACATAATGATTATTAAATAAAAAAATTATATTTATTTTAAAATTAATAAAAATATTATAATTAAATTGAGAGAAAAAGAATAATATTTTGATTAAAAATAGTATGTTTTTCTTTAATATGTGAAGGGTGCTTCAAAACTCTTTTATTGATTGAAGGATAGGAAAAGAGACAAGTCAATAATTTCAATCAAAAATGAAATGATAAAAATAATATTTGCTATACTTCATGTCAAAATATAACATTGTATTTGAAAAAAGTTAAAATTTGGTTATTCAACACTAACTCATTGGAGACAAATTTATGTGTGTTATTGTTATATTTTGGCTATAATAATCATCATGTTGTCTTATTCATTGGATTTCCTCTTGAAAGGTCTTAAATTGTACTCCATATCAGAAAATTGAGATAACTTGATTTTTAGTGTTTTTGTATAAGGAAAAAATGGTTAAACTTTAGATTTAAAGATAAATGATTATCATTAAAAATATATTTTTCTTTTTTAATTAATATGAATTTTTTTTTTAATTTTTGATCTTCAAATCTAACGATATAACCACACAAAAATTTATATGTGATCATTCACAAATTCATCAACCTTTTTTGTGTTTTCGAAACATATCACGTAATTCTTATAGGAAAATAATTAAACCAAGATTAAATTTGATTAATCCAAGACAATGCATTCACACCATTGTTTGGACGAAAATGTCCTTCACTCACCTAATGTCTGGGATGTATAAGATTTGTCTTGACATTAACCATCTCTTCTTATATCCATATTTGAAATAATTTAATACTAGGATTTTTTATTTTTTTTTTGTTTCTACAATGTCATATTCAGATGAAACGCGAAACAAATAATGAAAATTATTTTTTCTAATTTTTTGTTTTTTGATTTCATTCAATCTATTTCAAAATATAAAAAAACAAACATTTCTGTTATATCTGTCAATGAAACAATAATAGAAAATCAGAAACATAATTATTCTCTCCGTTTCAAAATTTTTATAATCTTTTATCATTTTGTTACGTTTTAAATTGTTTATATGTTTTCATATTTGAAAAATATTATATGATTAAAAATTAAAATACATAAAAAAAAATATTAAATACTGAAAAATTATCATTAATTTTTTTAAAATCTAAACTTAATATATATAAAATAAAAATATTTCAAAAATTAAGAAAGGAGGGAGTACCAAACCGACTCTATAGTTCAAAGAAACCGGCGAAAAAATAAACATTTCTATCCATTGTGCTTACCGAGAAAGGAAAGCTCCAGCGTTACGTGCGCGTTTGATGGACGCGTGGAATCCCCAAAATCGTCGCCGCCCCATTCCTCTCACCTCTATCAACACATCCCTCACTTCTCCCATTTCATCTTCCTGTTCTTCTTCTCTAATCAACATTATCCTGTTTCTTCATTGTGACGCTTCAAATCACACGCTCAGGTACGGATTCTCTCATTGGTCGATGATTTCGTTCTTCATGATTCGGTTCGTTTTATCGACGAGTTCGGGTGTCGTTCGCCGGGTTCATGCATGTAGGGGATGACTAGACTTGATTCGATTACAGTTTCTTTCTTGATTGATGATTGATTGTGGTTTTTGATCTGTTGGGGAGATGAGTTGTGACACATTGATCGTGTGTTTAGATAGTAACAGGTGCATGTTTTTTTTTTTGATGCATGATTGTTGGATCTAATGGGATAAGAGTCATCGGATAGCATGATTTGGATACACAATTTATAGAAGTATCTGATAAAAAAATGTTCAAGCCTCAAACCAAATGGCTGTCGAGAGATGCTATGTATAACTGATAATGTAGACATGCAGTTTTGTTTTTCCCCTCATCCATTGATTTTGGATAGTTATCGCCAAATCATATGGGATCCATTGATAATCAAATGAGTGGTTTTCAAGCAGCGACGTAGAATTGATTGTCGTTAACATTTCTATGTGAAAATGTTATCCAATGGTCTATATTTTGTTGCTAGGTTTCCCAGACGCCCAAATGTGTGTTTTTTGCAAGATCATTTTTCCAGTACAATGGTGAACCGGAACGCAAGTTCATGGATCCTGAGATCCCGGTAACTTAGGGAAGGAGTCCTACATAAATGGTCTTTTGTGTGGCATTATGTGTTCCTTTTGTTTAGTGTACTTGGATTTAGCAGTATACTTTTCTAGTTGGATTTCTCCTGGTTTAGTCACTTGCTGCCTAGACTATTATCACAGGGTCAAATTTTTCCGC
Source organism: Drosera capensis (assembly GCA_001925005.1). Lineage (NCBI taxonomy): Eukaryota > Viridiplantae > Streptophyta > Magnoliopsida > Caryophyllales > Droseraceae > Drosera > Drosera capensis. Next base: position 17,468 of record LIEC01006557.1, read on the forward strand.
GCTGCGCTAACGAGGTTCTAACGAACCAGTCAGCCTGCGTCAATCACGCACACTTATGAACGTTTAACACTCAGCGGAAGTCTCTTTGATTCACAGATTTTGCATACACAATCAAGCACCAAACTCAAAAGGGACACAGGATACAGGAAAACACTCCCAACCTTTATCATTGCAACTCGTTTACAATTACAAAGGAACCCTAACCCAGCCTTAGGAATTCAGGCTTACATCACAAGTGTTTACACTCTGCCACAAACACAAAGGCAAGACAGACATCAAGAAGACTTCCACTGAGTGAAACGTTCGTGAGTGAACAGCTGACTGATTCGAGTGAGCGAATCAGGCCGCATAGGTTCGAAATTCGCTAAGTAAACCTCACGAAAAATTTAACCTTGTGACAATTATCTTAGTGGAAATTTCTGTCTTTGATCTCGTTATGTGCTCCCACTTGCTTGTCACACGGAAGTGAACGTGATTGTGCGAATAAGAACTTCATTAGGGGAGTTACGGCTCTATAGTGTAGGTGATGCTGTTTGGAGGGTTAAACCCGAAGGTCTTGGTTATTGAAAATCAAACAACTTCATTGTCTGACTTCCTGATAGAAGAGGTTAATTTTAATCCATGACCTGTAAGTGAGTTTCTTGTGTAATTCATGCTATTGTTTCGTGGGATTTTACCAAGGCCAGTTAGTGGTTATCCCACTGAATTTAGATAGGTATGGTTGATAGCATTGACTATTTTCTGGCTGGCCATGGCTTCTTTGTTTGTCTATGACTATTGTTGAGTCCAGGATCTGACGTTGTTCTGGCTGTGATTCTTCCTTAGTTTGAAGAAAAATGGGAGGCGGAAAGGACAAGCATGAGGAACATGACAAAGGGCTGTTTTCACATCATGGACATGGTGGAGGACATAACCCGGCGGGAGCATACCCCCCTCAGGGCTACCCTCAACAGGGGTATCCACCACAAGGCTATCCACCAGCAGGATATCCTCCACAGGGCTATCCGCCTTCAGGATACCCTCCCCATGGTGGAAATCCTGCACCACCTGATGCACATCACTCAGGTCTGGTCTCCTACACAAGGCTCTTTGTTTTAATCCGTTGAGAATCAGGCTTTCATATATTGTCTTAACATGGAAGACTGAGATCTTAATAACATAGGTAGAGCTAGCATGGACTCAACCCCCATCACACTTGAGTTATATGATCTTGCTGCAAATTTATTTTAAATTGCTAGGAGATGTGTTATTGTACATTCACACAGTCTTATTATTTCTTAGACAAGGGAGAAATAGAAGTGCCTCAACTATGGCCAACATATAGCGTCCTTGATATCTTCATGTACGTGGATGAAGATTAGTATACGACTAAAGTAAAACATCAATGAAATGAATTTAGTCCTTCAGTTCTCCGCAAGAAGCAGAGAACAGAAGAGGCTACTTTGCAAAGCCTCCTGGTGGCAATTCGACATTTGTCTATTCTTATGTGCTGAAGCTGCTTGAGCTCTGAACTTGATTATTAATGCATCATGCATGTTGCTATGAACTTGTCTGATTATTCTATGCTCAAGATTTCCTAGCTTGAAATATCTGCTCATTTGCATTATCAGGTGTTGGAGCCATGTTAGCAGGGGGTGCAGCAGCTGCGGCAGCAGCATATGGCGCTCACCACCTCGCTCAGGGTGCTGCTCATCACATCCCCCATGGCCACGGCACCTCTCACATGGCACATGGTGGATTCATGCCGCATGGTGGGAAGTTCAAGCATGGAAAGCATGGCAAGCATGGGAAGTTCGGAAGGCATGGTAAATCCGGGAAACATGGGATGTTCGGTGGCAAGTTCAAGAAGTGGAAGTAATTCACTCGCGGTCATCCGACTAGATACAGTTTCTGTCTAAAATTAATAAGGGAGTTGAACCATATGCGAACATGGAGACTGATCTAGGAGTATAACTGCATCAGAAGTTGTGTTCGAACATCTGCGAGCCTAACTTTTTACTGTTGTTGGGATTTTGGTCGGGTTTCTTTGGCTGCGAGCCTTTGTCATTGACTTCAATTGATATTTTCTGTCTCATACCTTTTTATCTCAGGGGTTCTCACTTTGATTTCTCCCTTTTTGAAATCTCGGAGAATTTCTTTATGATAAATCGAATAGTCCGTAAATTCGAATGATTTTTTAAATCAGTTTTTGTTGACGGACTCACCATCACCTTACGAGCAAAATGCTATCTAGAATGGCTGCAGGGAAATGCAATGCAATACATATTAATATAAGAAGCCTAACCCAGCTTGATATATTCACATCCAAGTTTTATAGGTCTTCATCCGGCGCTCTCTGAGACTCTGGCTATATAGTTCCTTTCTGTCACGTCGATCTAGCGCACCCTTATAGTCACTTTTGAGTTCCTTTCGTTCCCATCGATCGATGTCACTCATCATATTCCAATATTGAAATAGTATCCATCACCTAGTTTCTTCAGCGCATGTCGATGCATCTCCCATCTTACATCACCTACGCTGTATTTTGAGTTCGAGATCAAACACGATGCACCATTTCACCAGAATGCGAATCAAAGTTCATCCGACTAAGATACATATATAGAACGTTAGATCCAGATGATGATAACTATGAATTGTCTGACTGAGTGCATATTTTTCCTTAAATCCTTAATAAAACTATTGCTGTAATCTTTCACAGCTACAGTAAAAGTTGGAATTTGTTGATAATTAATGCTTTGACTAGTAAGTTTCCTTGATTTGGCAGTATTTCCTCTAAATCTTATTTGGTGCAGTGCATCCCAACATTAACTATCATCCAATGGTAAAAAAAAAACATTTAACTATCATCAACTTGAAACCTAACCGTGTATGCTTTTAATGTCCACTTGATAATATATGTAGTACATTTCACATCACTTATCGTTTTAATAACTTATCCACAAAGACCTTTTATACTTCAAATGCAAAATCCACTTGCATATTGTATTTATTCTCAAAAAGCTTGCAGCTGTTCTGTTGCTGGATCAGTCAAAAGATTATAGTCTTCAGATGGGTTACAACAGTGATCACTTTGATATTTTTCTTGTGTTGAAAGTGACGGGTGATCAAATTACAAAGAATCCTAAGATACATACTTCCCGGTTTGTTCTAATGTCTCCTTTGACAGCTAAATGTACGGCGTAGTCCTGTTGTTCATCGCAAAATACTTGATTTCCAGATCAATCAGATTTCATTGATCAAAAAACAAGTAACCGAAATTTATAGCCAAAATTTATAACTAATTACATCGTATCAATAATCCATAACAAAATAACATCAAACGATGAAGATTGAGAATTTTAGATCCCGAATAGTTTCACCACCTGATGGGCTGTCTTAATCGAAACGATCAGATGTATCAAGTCTGTTCTCTGGTTAACTTCACTCATGTGTAACGTTTCCTATGTGCTCACAATCGATCTACCACTTGCAATTTGCAAAGCACAGGAACAACTGGTGGTTTTTTTAAGTTGACAACAAAGCTAGCAAGTGATTTGATAAAAAGGCTTGCACTAGGAAACTTTTCAGTTTTTATGTATCCAACTTGTGTGCTCTGTTCCATTTAACATACTCAACTGTCTTAGTGCATTGTATTAGCATTATTTCGAATCACATAACCATTAAAATATTTATCTCATTTGAATATTTTATAAAATTTATGTTTTTTTAATGTGATAAGGAATAATATCAATTCAACTACAATAAATCATCTAACTCTTTTCACAACTGATATAATAAATCATATTTTTAATATTATTTAATATACATTTAATATATATAAATTTTTGATCCTAGTCAAAATATAATATTTTTTACCGAATTAAAGAAATGTAATAAAAGCACTGATTCCTCTGACTGTTCTATAAATAATACCTTTAATATTATTTAATATGAATTATGTGGGACAAGGGTGTACAATAAAGTCTCCTGCAAAGTTGCTTTTAACATGAACGGACCAATAGAAATGGAGCCTGAGACTTGAGGCCTCTTGAGTATTGATCAGAGACCTTGCAAAACCACACATCCGTTTTTCCCTTATTATTCATCACTTTTCGACTTATTTTGAGAACATTTCTAATTCTATCAATCAAAACGATAGAGTATAACAATACAAGTTAATCTATATCATAAATTTTGAACGATAAAATTAAGTAAGAAAATACTACTTTCATCCCATGATAAATATCACAAATTTATCGACACGGGATTTTATTTGTTGAATTTTGATAAAATTTGATTAAAAAAATATTTTTTTAATGATAATGTGATTTACTGTAACGATTGGCGGAGGAAATAATGGATATATTATAGATGAATTTGATTGATTTTTTATTTTTTACATAAAAAAATTCTAAGATAATATTATAATTCTTACGAAACATTCATAAAAATAAAGGTTGTATTTATTATGGACGGATGGAATATTTGATTATCTTGCTTAGATCAAAGTTAATTGCCGTATGCTCCCACTCAGCTCAACATTGTAACCCGTTTGAGACAAAACACAATTCCCCGACAGATTCATCTGGGAAAACGAGTTTCGAAATAACTTGATCACTCATCTGTGAAATGAGCAAATACAATGCACATATCAGAAAAGCTTTTTCGTGGTTCAAATTTCTCTACACCACAATTTTCTGTGAAGAAAGCACGCACCTGCTGTTGCAGTGCGGCTACAATCACCACCGTGTCTTTCTAATAGAATCGACACCTGTGTAAATTGCTGAAAAAAGAGGCAACCAAACGCCACAATTTCGTGATCTGATTATAATCTGAATGTAATCACCAATTTTGTTGTGTTAGGCTGGTGCTGAGCATACGGGATTAAAAACAAAACCATACTTGTTCAGGAGTGAGTGGCTGAATCGGGCATACGGGAACGGGAACAGAAACAGAACCAGTCCGTCGGTTGTTCTTAACATAAATAAGCAATGTATATCTGGTTCATCTCAAATCCGAGAACATCTGAATTATTGTTGTTTTAATTGTGATGCGATGAGTCTGTTTCAAAATGTGCCGAGACCCAACGATGTATAGTTTAATAGCAATTGTTAATACACATTCGTTGGTATAGATTTCTATTGAAAAGGAGAAAGAAACGTATGTTAAGAGTACTCAAACTTAGAAATTCGATGGTTGTTGGCCTAAGAAGGAATGATTACATAATAAGAAGTCTTTTTTCTCAATCGTTTGATCGTAAATTTGATACATATTATCTGATGATATCGATCATATATCTTTATTGTATGTCAGAAGAACAAGGATGATATCCAGTAAATCCGTTACCACCTCTTTTTATGGTGGTGTAAGTCTCGACGCCAGCTTACTCTAGATTAAGTACAGAACATTAGAAAGGGAAGCATTATAAGACCCTGTCTGGTTTGACTTGTTACACTACGTGTGATCTTGTCTTGTAGTTTACTGATCATTCAATGCAGTGAAGTGAACGTACACGCGGCTGACTTTTGGGCATAAGCAATGGGCCGATGCAATGATTCTGATGTCAGCCTGCCTACTTGCCGACTCTTGCCCCAACCTTTTTGTTATCTTATCTTATCCACTCATACTCTTGAATAGATCAACCAAATATTATGCTGCAAACCAGGCCGTAAAATGATCATCATAAAGTTGAACATCTGTAACTAATTATTCGTTGAAACATTGGGTCAATATAACAGTGAATAGTGTAGCTATCGACTAAAAAAATGATAAACATTAGTTAACACACATTATCTTTTAAGCGATGGTATACATAAACCACGCAAGATGCATTTTAATTTGAACATGTTTAGGTTTTACTGATAGTAATATTGAATATTTTCCCACTATATAGGATATCTGAATATGTATTTCAGACTTGTTGATAATAATTGAGCATTCTCCAACTATATATCGAAATATATATTATATTTCGAGTATGTTTTGACTATATAAAAAACAGTAAAAAAAAGTAATCCAATTTGCTATAACGAGATATAGAGCTTGAGTCTTACGTATGAGACTACATTCTTACCCGTGATTGTTTAAGTCAATGGAGCTCTACGTTAGATAGGGGAGCTACTCTCTGCTCTTCGAGTGTTTGTAATGATAAAGAGGAAATCTTTTCCATGTGGATGTCTCATTTATTATTTGAAGAAAAAGGCAATGCTTGTCTTTTTGCCCCAAATATGAAAACCTATCACTAGGGTCAAGCGGTATTCTAAATAGGTAACTATCCTTGGGCTTATACACACTTATTAGTATGACAATATCCTTTCATAATTAGCAGTATTTGTCAACGGTTTGATAAAAGTTGCAGGCGAATTAATTGCTAACAAGAGTATTGGAAAATGATTATCCATTGGCTCAGGTTGGTTCCGCTTGGAAGGATGTTGATATAATTATGTACCCGTGGAGTATAACGTCTAACATCATGGTAAAAGAGTGAGACATACATAGTGATCTTTATATAATATAAAGAGATATTAATTTTTTTTCGTATATTTAAACTGTGTTGAATCATTAATCACATAATTCCAGAATATTATTTATTCTTTAATGAACCTATTCTTCGTTGAAACTGATAATCCAATTGAGCATGACAACTCATAGAGCATGATCTTGATTGATAGATTGTTCCGAAGTTTTTCCTTAATTGAAGATCATGTATTTGTTAGATTTAATGAAGGGTAGCTAAAATATGTATTACTATGATCAATATATTGAACGACAGTCAGTGAGAAGAGCAGGATCCTGCTGTTGGGCAGTCCATAACAGAGACATCCAATGGCCCAGAAAAAAGCAAGAGGTAAAAACATTTTTTAAAGAAAAATTGATAATACAATCTACCTCATTGATGGTCGAAACAACACATATGCTGTTGCACAGCTGAGGATCTGCCTTATTTTGATATCATATACTATAATCATACATGCCTATTTTGACCAAATCCCTACAATGAATGCAATACAACAATCCATACAAGTGAATAATTATTAATTTATTAATTAATTATACACTAGTATTTGATCATGTTGCTTTCTTCCCATCACTTTCCATTCTCCTCCTACAAATATCATCCCCTTTGCCTCACACCCTTCCCCTCACACTCATAACTTGCTCTGCCTTTCCTGTCCTCTCCTCTGCTTTCCCTCCACAACACAAGGCACATACCAAAAAAACGCTGCTCAAAACTTGAAGGAAATCCAAACATGTACATCTTCATCGTCATCATCCTAACCCTCATCATCATTCTCATCCAATTCCTCCTCAAATTCTCCCTCTCCGGCCACCGCGGCCGGACTACGAGGCCGCCGCTGCCACCGGGGTCCCTCGGCTGGCCTTACGTCGGCGAAACCTTCCAACTCTACTCCCAAAACCCCAACACCTTCTTCTCAAACAAGCTGAAGAAGTGAGTCATTCAAAATTAAATCATATAAAAACTTCATATCCTGACCGGAAGCACAAGTACGGAGGGAACATTAGTTTTCTGATATGATCATATCCATGTAGCTGACCTCACGATTAATTAAGACGTAGTTTGTTTGTGGTAATCAAAGTGTTTGCACACATGATCAAAATATTGAGCTACTATTATTTTTGTTATCATCAGGTATGGATCAGTGTTCAAGACACATATACTGGGATGTCCCTGCGTGATGATCTCGAGCCCGGAGGCGGCGAGATTCGTGCTGTCGACGAGGGCGAATCTGTTCAAGCCAACATTCCCTGCCAGCAAGGAGAGGATGATTGGGAAGAAGGCGCTGTTCTTTCACCAGGGAGACTACCATGCCAAGCTGAGAAAGCTCGTGCTTCGAGCTTTCTCGCCGGAATCGATCAAGGGGATCGTGCCTAGGATTGAGATCCTCGCCCGGGAGACTCTACGATCATGGGAGGGACATACGGTCACTATCAACACCTTTAAGGAGATGAAAACCGTAAGTTTCTTGTCACTTCGGATGTTAAAATTAGTTTTAGACTATGTAAATTACATCATGCTACACATGCGACAGTTCAACAACAGTGTAAAAAAACAATACGTCTAACATTTTTCACGACATTGCCATTGATTTTTGACGTTTGGTTTTATGAATCGATTCTTCGACAGTACGCGTTCAATGTGGCATTGATATCGATATTGGGAGAGGAGGCAGCGGAGTATAGAGAAGATCTGAAGCGATGCTACTACGAACTCGAGAAAGGGTACAACTCGATGCCAATCAATTTACCAGGAACTCTGTTCCATGGATCAATGAAGGCCAGGAAGGAGATTGCTCTCATCATATCTCGAATCATAGCGAAGAGGAGGACGCAAGTGAATGAAGAAAGGGGGGGCAAGGATCTCCTCGCGTTGTTCATGGAAGATAAAGAAGGTCTCAGCGATGATCAGATCGCTGATAACATTATTGGCGTTATGTTTGCTGCCCGTGACACGACCGCCAGTGTAGTCACTTGGATACTCAAGTACCTGGCTGAGAATCCCGCCGTGCTGGAAGCTGTCACGGTGAGCTTTCCCTTTTTGATTCAGTACTCATCATCATGTCTTTTTTTTTTTTTTTTTTTTTAAGGAAATCCGAAAGATTTTTCTTGGTCAATTGAATAGCCCGTAAACCCGGAGTACTCTTAGACATCATGTATGTTTTATGCTTTGTTTCAAAAATTAAAAATTAAAAAATGTTTGCTAACATTTGATTCTGTTGCAGGAAGAACAAGAGGCGATAACGAGAGGGAAATATACAAGTGAAGAGGAAAACATGTCTCTGAGTTGGGCAGATACTAAGAGGATGCCTTATACATCCAGAGTCATCCAAGAAACATTGAGAGTTGCTTCCATTCTGTCTTTCACCTTCAGAGAAGCTGTCGAGGATGTCGAATATGAAGGCAAGTTCTCCTTCCTAATCAGTTTCACATGTTCATTCATCTTGTTCCTCGTCCGAAACCAAAACAATTTCACGTTTATTACGACAATGTATCCCAACATGACAAGAATTTCTTCATTTCGAGCTAATGTCATATGTACCATACTGAAGATTTGATATGAAAAAACGATTAGCGGTAACCATCGAATAAGTTTATTTCCTCCTTTCGGCTTATGCAAATACGTGTAGTTTTTGTGTCATAATCTCAATCTTCATTTTGTTTATCTACAGGATACCTGATTCCAAAAGGGTGGAAAGTGATGCCTCTATTCAGAAACATTCATCACAACCCTGCCAACTTTCCTGATCCTGAGAAATTTGATCCCTCAAGATTTGAGGTCCGTAATAAATCATATAGTAATCCATTTTTATGGTTCTAATAATATTCTTCTATTTTTTTTTTTTTGAAAACTGTACACTCCAGGCTTCTAAATTTTTTCTTATTGCAACAGGTGGCACCAAAACCCAACACGTTTCTGCCATTTGGCAATGGTGTACACTCATGTCCTGGAAATGAGCTTGCAAGGCTGGAGATTTTGGTACTTCTCCATCATATCACAACAAAATACAGGTAGGTGGATCACTCTTTTGACATTATTGTTTCCACAACAACATATTTTTATATATTTTTTATTATCATCGTCTCTCGTTTTTATGTTTAAGTTTTAAACCATTATTATTTTGGCAGATGGACAATCATTGGCCCACAAAGTGAGATCCAGTATGGACCTTTTGCACTTCCACAGAATGGTTTGCCCATTGAGCTCACTCTCAAGAAATAAAAGTTTTCGAGGGATGATTGGAGTTTTGATATTCCATTGACAACCAACCACCAATTTTGCAAGTGATGTGGACTCCCTATGTTTTTTGAGCCACATATTTTGCCGAAGAGGGAGCACAGGAAAGTGACACTAGGACAACTCACCTGGAGAAAAGATCTTTCAAGCTCATATCATCTCAGAAATATAAGATCCGAACTTGAGATCATTATTCGTTGTGTGCATCATGGTATGGAATGTTTGGGACAAAAGCACGGGCTGGAAGGCTGCACGAAGAGCAGAGAAAGGGTCCTCTCGTAGCAACGATGTGACATAGATACTTGGCTAATTGAGATTGTGAGGGGATTTTTTGGGGCTATTAATTTGTATCATAGGCAATTCATATACATAATGGAATATTCATGATCTTGAAGAGTATTTTGAAGGACAATCATATGGCGTTGTATGCAAAACTTAAAGGGTCATGGACCTCATGGTCACCTAGTAGTATTTAGTTCGCACTAACATTGGTTTTTGGTAAATATCATGCACAAAGGACTTGGCAAACCGACCTGAATGCTAACTTGATACTGGTAGGAAAAGAGAGGCTCAAAAGTTTCACTCTTGTACTTGGATCCATCACTTGAAACATGAACGGATAAACTCTTGCTAATCGATTTCACTAGAACTCTTCTGATAACTCTCGACGGCAATGGCTTCAATCGCACAACTCTCGGATACAAGGACTTCTATCACTCGCCTTATAGACTCCGTCTGTAGTCCCTAGAACAACTCATACTTCAAATAAACATATGTAGGACACTAGAGAAGTTTGAGGCCAGAGGAGGTAGCGGCAAAGATGCAGGAAACATTATTCAGTGCAAGAACTACAAAAAATGTCCATAACTTCTCCTGTCACACAGGAAGAACATTTCAAACGCCAGTGCTCGAATTCTGATAATCATCAAGTCGCAGCAACCGCTTGCAACATAGATGACGAAAAACTCTCAGTGCACTCCAGGTGACACAATCTCAGTTGCTCTAAGAAACTAATAATCGCCAGAAAGTAGAACTTCGCTAGGACAAAACCTGCTGTTGTCGTACCAGGGAGAGCAACCAGCGGCAGCAGATTTTCAATGGAAATTTGAAAGAACCAAGGAATGACACAACCCCAAATCATCATGAGGAGGGGCGCAGCCTGGTTTCTGTTCATGTTGTTTCAAGCTGGAAGGTATGATTCCAATATTAAGCGTGCAGGAGAAGGCGATGCCACATAAACAATCAAAGATACAAACTTCCACCGGCCATCTTCCTTGTCCTTGAACATCCGAGCTTCAACTTTTCCGTTTCCATCGCGCCCAGTGATATAAAAATGAACCTGCAGAATTTGCAGAAACAGCATTTCCAAGAGCAATGGTCAAAGCGATTAAGTACATAGAGACATATCAGATGGCAAAATAGTGAAGCATCGGTTGTTTTCTAAGGCCTGAGGCCGAGGCACCACAGTCAAAATAGGCATCATCCAACTGAGATTTGGAAAAAAGAAAGAGAGAAAATTTCTCCATAATGGACACTGAGAACAATAAATCTTGATGGTACATACCCAAAAATGAAAAAAAAAAAAAACTAATTAAATATAATAAAATAATACTAAACTGCAGACATCCTAAGAGGTGTAAAGTGACTGATTTCAAAATTTAGCACTGATTTTGAATTAAAAATTTATCTAATACATACCTTTCAAAAGAAGAAGAAGAGAATACTCTAATACATAAACTTCACAGCAACTTACTCAAAACATGACATGTTTTTAAATTATTGAAGACATTGGACAGTCCAACAACATTGGTCAAGAGCCAAAAGTTTTATTTTTTTACCTTCTAAATTTTCTATTTGTATAAGTAATGACACAGAGTAATTAAACTATTGAATGTAATACAATACAACACAGTATAAAACTAATGTTGACAAGGCTATGGGTATTACCAATTTGGTAATCATAAAAGTTCTTATCATAATCATGGATTCAATCAAAAAAGAAAAATACAGTTTGTTAACTTGTGATATAAATCTTGATATGGATTATAGCCGCTAAAGTTGAAAGTATTCATAATGTTACTCATCTTATTAAATAAACTTTAGAAATAAATCTATTTAATCTCTTTTTTCTATATAGCATTGGTTCAACTTTGTTTCATAAATGTTAAGAAAAAAATGTTTAATTAAATTTTCGTAAGTAATAGTCAAATTTCATGCTCAATCTAGAATCTTACGATCCTAGTTTTGATCACACGATCCGCTTCTATCAATAAAAAATCGATCGCACTAGAATATCAATTCTGACTATCTTGATCAAGACAATACATTCTTACAGATTTTATGCTTGTCAAGCTTTGAATCAATTAATTGTCATGTACTAAGATCGACAAGCAAACATTTGAGAAAGTCTACGTTTGTTTTGAATACTTCATAAAAACTACCACCTAGCATCAACATAGTATATCGCATGACAAGATTATGTAAAGATCATCCAAGTTAAGCAGGAAAAGTATCAAAGGTGACCATCTCCCATCCTACTAACGTGTATTGAAATTCAGACTATGATCTCCAAATAAATCACAGGAAAAACATAAAACCTTGTGAAGATGTGCATACAGCTTCATCCAATACTGTGGAAATGAATAATGATACCCCTCAATTTTTAAAAAAGTTTTTGCAATATAGGTCCCTCAAATCTAGATAAGTCTCCCATATCTTCATAATTCCAATATAGTTCTTCAAATTGTTATGTATTGGAGAAAATAAACCTTATCTTAAAAACTTTATAATTCTAATATCATCCCTCAATCATCTATTTTTAGACAAAATAATCCTTATATTCAAGAAAAATAATTCTGTTTTATCATTGTTTTCTCAAACCGTTGTTTATTTTATCGAGAAAATATGAATTAATGAAATGCAAACCAAAGATATTTTTAAATATTACAATTGTATTGTAAGAATTAAAGCTAATTTCGATTGTATAGATTGCTTTGTCGAATAAATAAAGATTTGAGAGACTTAAATGGAATTATGAAGATTTGAGGGACTTATTTGGAATTAACGAAGATTTGAGGGACTTAAATGGCAAAAAAACCCTTTTTAGAATGAAAGAAAACTTTTAAATTGATTAGATGCATGATAACTAAGAGGTGGCACAATGTGATATACATGATACCTCAACATTCTCGACTCCATCTTCATCTTTCCATATCCTATGGGGGATGCGTTGACGAGCAGCTCGATTTCTACTATCCTGCCCAAATCCCTTTATAGGAGTTCCAATCCGTACCTTGACCTGAAATGGACCACAAACAAGCTAAATGAAGGACTGTGGGAAACAATGATATCGAAATTCGTAGTTTTAAATGAGAATAATGAGAAAAGCAATATGCGAAAGTATTTATCTCCTGTATCATCTACAGAGTGTCTTCTTTCTTTTGCTCCTTCAAAAATAGTGACAATTCACAATTCACAAGTACCATGATTGATACCATTTCAAAAATCTCAAAGACATTATCAATGCAGCCGAAGAAGGTAGGCTATTTAAAAGTAAAAGGCTTTCTACAAACCAAGGTATACTTGATTGACACTATCATTCCTTAGAAAGTTCAAATCGTAGTGATCATAAAAATTATTCTACAATCTCCAAGGAAAAACGCATAAAGTTCTGCACAAAAGAAGTAACCGAGCCAGAATTGGTAGAAATATAAATGTTCTATTCTTTACAATGGGAAGCCAAACCAATGGTAGATTACCAATTTTAACTGATCGGAGATCAGCCCCATGACTGAGCCTGGGTAGTAGTTCAACATCGTAGGGGGTGAAGTATTTACTGCGATTTTTATACAGAAAGTTTTGTTAACATATTACGAGGGTCAAAAAATAAAAAAAAGTAACACAATTAGGTTGCATTAAATATCTCACTGTCAGCCGACCGCAACAATCATACACAAGATGGATAAGGAACATATCAGGAGAAAAAAGCGAGAGATCTAATATCATAGGAGCTTAGTAAACCTGATAATCATTCTGAACTCTTTCCAATGCCTTGCTGAAGACTTTATACCTACAAATGATAAAAGGATTCAAAAGCTGAGTTGCGTGTATAAATTAAAATTATACAATTCCGTAGGTACATAGGATGTACCAAGGTTGTGCTATGAAACCAATATCATAATACTCACTCTTTCGGTTGGAAGACCAACTCTTTTAACACGCCATACGCTGCAGCTGCAGCAATGCCAATACCCAAAAGAATGATAAATCCATATGATGCACCCTCGACAAATGTCACCGGCTTTTCTGGGATGTGGTAAGTAGGAGAATCAAATGGATCTTCCGCATTATATAGTTCCTTCCCTGTCTGGCATGCCAAGATGAAAAATGTAAATCACAAATTCAGGATGAGGGGATAACAGTTGCATATTCACTTTATCCACTAGGAAAATTAAAAACAAGGGCTTAAGATATGATAGGAGTACCGGAACTAGAATTAAACTTTACACTAATTCCTAAAAAGTCACTCAAATGGCATTTCCAGGGTCCGATTGCTGTTTCCATCACTATGTTTGTTGGCATAAGTACTCAATCCCACCATATATCAGTAACTTGGGAATACTTCAAGATTATGAGATTCCAACTATACATTATCAGATGGGCTAATCATTTTCCGTTTCTTGACAAACTTAACCAATTTGACAATGAGTCTGAAACATGGTTGTCTTTCTTGGAATTACAAGTTTTTGTTGTGATTTTGTTTATGTTGCTATAGGTGATAGAGTACTACAGAGTATCCAGAAAAGGAAATCACAAGGTGTATTTTAAATATTACATGCACAGCGAGAACGAAATCCATGAGAGAGAGCAGATAGAAAGGCTCACAGTTGAATATTGACTTTATACCAGCTAGGTCAATGGAAACTCGAGACACTAGCTTACTAAAGACAATGGGTAGATGAAGACAACATGACCAAGCAAAAAAAAACCAATCAAAGACTAATGCGATCTCAGACCTCTGTCTGACTTTTGTCAGGCGGCTTTGAGGCGGTAGAGGAAAGATATCTGTGGGAGTCGCGCATCAATCCACCAGTTGCACAGCTTTTGCTCAGCTGATATGACAACCAAAAATTTTCTAGAGCATGAGAAAGAGGCTGCTGTGGCCTAGATAGGTAGTAAATCCCTGCAGAACACATTGGATCAATGGTCTTGCAGTTAAAAGATCCATTCAATCCCTTTAAGAAACGAAGACTCAAAGAGAATGACTAACCAGCTCCTCCAATTGTACCCTGTAAAATATGGTGGCAATATCAGATAGAATGTTAACAAAGTCACTCTGGTTGTTATTATAAAAAAAGAAAAAAGAAAAGAAACAATTATCACCAGACGCATTAGTTCACCTTGAGGATCCTGCTCGAGGTGTCAAAATGTATTCCTCTGCAAGTTGATTGCAGCATCTGCCACATCATCTATATTAGAAACAATTTAAACACCATAGCAGTAACTGAATGGCATAAACGGAAGCCATAGTATAAACAATGATAGTAATAACCACACCATCATAGTTATTCTAACTGCATCATCATACTTCTTCTTTTTTCTTTTTCTTTTTCTTTTTTTG
>LIEC01006558.1:0-62317 GCA_001925005.1 Drosera capensis
CCCCGTTTAAGTGGAAAAAAGTGGCAGCTGTGATAAAAGTGGCAATCTTACAAACCTGGTTTCTGCTTTGGACGAAGCAAAAAGGCAACACAGTGAAAGGAAAAGGTCAAAAACACACACCAATGAAAGAGCAGGAGGAAATGCTTCTGGCTGCTGCCTCTCTCTCTCTCTCTGCTTTGGCTGCCTCCATTCTTGAGGTTGGTGTCGTAGGAATCATGTTGACTCTCTCCCAGTGAGTCAGCTTCGACCATCACACCACACACAACAACCTATAATCCCTCTTTCACCCTAAAAAATCAAAGCAAAAACCCCCTACAAAGGAAGAGGCTAGCTCTGGACCTCTCTCTCCACTCCCAAGTTTCCATTTTCCACTCTAAAAACCCCCCCATTTCTCTCCTCTTTCATCATCCCATTGGAAGAATTACCCAGGTAGTTGTTTGTTCCTTTTCTATTGGGTTGGATTCTCTTCCGATTTCCTGAAATGGGATTGTTTGATTTTTGTGAGATTTTGCTAGGATTGGTCGGTCTGCTTGATTTTTTATGAGATTTTGCTGGGATTGGTGGGTGGGTTTGTTGATTTTATGGGTTTTGGCTATGGGTTTAGTTTTTTTCGGGTTTCTGATGATTTATTTTGAGGATTTGCTTCATGGAGTTTTCCTAATTTTTGTGGTTAGTATGTGTTCTTGATTTTTGTTCTCATGATTTAGGAGTCTGAGGATACAATTAGGTTGATGGTTTCATATAGAAATCGGATCTTAAGTGTTGTTGCCTTGTTTGTTGCATAGCTAATAGATTCTCAGAACTTATGTTTAGTTATACCTAGAATAGCCTACCCGCTTGCTGGAGTGCGATTTGTGAATGGTAAAGGAATAAGTCCATAAAGTTTATAGAGCATTCCTGATAACTATCATTTTGTGCTTTTGGGGAAGCTTAATATGACGGAGGTCAAGTGATACTTGATTTGTTAAATTTTGTGGTGGAAGATAATCATAGCTGCTTCTTTTTTTCCCAATATTGGTGCAGCTTGATGGTTGATGGATTCTTGGAAGTACTTATCAGACGAGAAGAACATGTTGTCTGAAGAGGTAGATTGTGCTGTTGATGGCCTTGGAAGAAATAGGAGCAAAGTAGTAGGGATGGGTTACTTTCCTCACAATGATAACTATCCATTCATATCGAACACTGAAGCGCTTGAGAGCTTGGAATTCATGGGATTGGGTTTCCCTGACATGATAAGAAAGCCTTACTCCAGCGATAGGAGCGGAGATAGACTGAGCGATGAGGTTGGAGCTGACTCTTACGAGAATCTTGCATCCCCGACTGCAACTTCAAATGTAGGTTGTGGTGGAAAAGAATCCAGACTAAATAGTTCGAGTTATTTCATGGAGTCGAACAGTGAAGGTTCGCCCCCGATTGATTTAAAATTGGGTTGGTTACCGAATTCCAAGGGTTGCAAGGATGGTGAATTCCCAGAGAGTAGCAAGGATATTGCTGTGGTTGTATCTTCATCACCAACAAAGAGAGCCCGGTCGAGAAGTCTGCAGTCACCAAATCCTTGTTGCCAAGTTTATGGTTGCAACAAGGACCTTAGCTCCTCAAAAGAGTATCACAAGAGGCATAAAGTTTGTGATGTGCACTCGAAGACCCCAAAAGTTGTTGTTAATGGTGTTGAACAGAGGTTTTGCCAGCAGTGCAGCAGGTTAGTATTCACATCTTATTACTCTCTCACCTTGAGTAGATACTGAGATTCTGCTGAGATAAAGCATCTTTGAGCAGAAAATTACCTTCCTGTGGTATATAATTTGACTATGTTGTCTAAAAATCTAACTTAGAGGTGACTTTTTGCGTTATTGAGGACCATCAACTACACAGATCTTTGGTCCCTCATTCTTAATTAAGAACATAAAAGAACCAGAAGTTGCATTTAATCTCATCATAGTACATGGCGAACTTGACCCATTGATGTATGCATAAAAGATTTACTCGTCAATCTTCTATGTTAAGTGTGGCATTTGCTGTAACCCGTGACCTTCGATGTATTATTTCATCTATGGAAAGATTGGGTGAAGCAATATGATGATGGGATTTCTTCCTGTTTAAAATTTAGATGAGTTCTTGCATGTAATTACCAATTATGGTTATGAATTTTACTTTACATGTCATGTTTTGTTAAATGATCTCTAAAGTGGGTTCCTGAATTTGCTCTTTCAGTTGGTTGTATGAGAAGTTGAACCCTCACACATTTTTAAACTCCCCCATATACTGTGCCAAAATAAGCTTGTCCAAAAACGTTTGATTCCTCTGAGAGCTTTCATGATAGGCATGTTACTCTCGTTGATGTTTTTCAGGGTTCCACAGGCAGCAAGAACCTCTATAGTGTTACGCTGTGCTCATCTTCCCTTAATAATCATAGGAAGAAAAAGCAGTTATATGCATCTATCGCTTCTCATTTCGGAATTATCTTTGTCAGATTAGCTTTTTTGAATCCTTGTTCGTTGCTTATAGTTGTAGTACTATCAGTGGAAATTTGATGAATAAATGTTCTGTTTATTATGCAGGTTCCATCTGCTATCTGAATTCGATGATGTTAAGCGCAGTTGCCGTAAACGTCTTGCAAACCATAATGAGCGGAGAAGAAAACCTCAGATAGCTACTCACTCCAGTAAGACACATCTGTTTTATTGCTTCTTGTATTCAGCGATAATTGTTGTGTGATGAGGAAACTATTCTTTGTCCTAGCCTAATTTTTGGCAGTGATAATGCTGGTCTTATTGATTGGTTGAAACTTCTGATTGTGAGCCTCGTGAAATCAATTCTTGCTAGTGGTTCTAATCATCCTGCAACTTTGCACTCGTAGCCTGGTGCAGTGACGTGCCTTTTCTATTATAAAATACGCCTTTTCTTATGCGCCCTGTAGCATACAGAATAAATGTCCTTGGGTAGGTGATGTATCAACATCACACTATATGCAAACTCCTATTCTTGCTCGTAGTTCCTCGCTGAGAGAATTTGTTGGCTATGCAGCGTAGGCTTTCCTTCGTCACTCTTTGCTTCTACTCCTTCCGACATAGATGGCATATCTACATGATAATGAACTTTTAAATTCTAATAATGCAGTCAGACAAAAATTGTGGCAGTATCAGTTTCAAAGTAAAAAGACCCTTCTAATCATGAGATTTATGGCATTCTCAGTTATTTCTTGGCTTCTACCCTCTCTTCATCTTCTTCTTCTTCTTCTTTTTTTTTTTTTTTTTTTTTTTTTTTTTTTTTTTTTGTAATTTTGACCTGAGTTAATGAGTACGACCAGGGAGTTTTTAGTATGGATCTGTTAGCTTTTCTGAGATGATATTTCTCTTCTAGCTCAGAAACACCAAATGGGATTAAGTTGGTGTCATCATGATATTTGGTTCCTTCATCATGTTGTATTATGGTTTTCTTATGGATAAAAGAAATAATATTTCCTTGAATGAGATGCATAGTCGCATCCCTCAAGGGTGGCCCATTACCATACTCTAATGTGTGTTAAGTGTGCTGATCGTCATGAATTCATATTGCTTATTTCACAAGCCTTTTCCCTACTTTTCGGTTTGCTTTAAGGTGGAAATTTTGGAGCAGACTGCATCCTTGTTAGCTGTGAAATGGTGAACAAGATTGTTTAAATTGGAGCAGATTGTTCAATTTAGCTGTATTGTCTCTGCCGTGTTGTGCAGAAATGAGAAAAATAAATCATTTATACTTTTTTGTGACAAACTCCTTTAACCTTGATTTACTAAGGTGGTTGCATTTATATTGATTTATTGATAATCATATAGTTTGCTTTTCTGAAGCACATAGAGCAGACTGATGGGACATTATGGCATACACATGGGATTTCTGTGGTAGTAATAGCCAGTGATTTCTGTCAGGGCTGTTGGCGAAAACCATAAGCCATTGTTAATCTATCTCACATTAGTGAAGTGTGAAGCATCTCGAGGTGAATTAAGTATTAAGCATGATGAGGTTTATAGAACCAATATCTTCACAAGGCACTAATTCATATTCTTGAGTATCCTCTCTTGTATTTGAACTTGTCGAGATAAGTGTTACGACATTCATGCAGTCTGAAACACTTTCTTCATTGACTCTGTTTTCAACTGATGAGATTTCTGTTACTTGGTGTTTTAGGTTCAAGATTTCTGGATCCTTCCTTGGAAAAAAGGGCATCTTTTTTGTTCCCAAACATGCTCCCAGGCTCTATCTTTAGTCCAAGTAAACATGAAGCGGGGAAGTGGATGAATAACTTCATCAAATTTGAAGATCCTGCAAGAATTTCTAACCCTTTGCCTAGCATGCATGGTATCGGAGAGAGAATGGTTAATGTTTATCCAGGGCCAGGTGACGACATAGTTGGCATGGCAGCACCCAGGATTCAAGACAAGCATAGTGCTTCCACATCTAGTTGTGCTCTCTCTCTTCTGTCAACTCAATCAGACAACTTTTCTAGAGATATTGTTGGGTCTAGAATTGCTAGCCCACATTTCAACAAAAGTAATCACAGCCATTATTCTGGAAAGTTATCATCAAGTGTGCTCGGGCCACCAGTAACCGAATCCGTGAACCCTGATGAGACAATGTCTGATGCATCAATGTTTTATGGTGGCCATGACGTCAACTTTAAGGTTCCAGGTGGGACTAATCATCAGATATCAGAATTCATCAGGCCCAAGTACGGTTTTCCTTCTGAGCAGGGTGTGATCAGTGATTTGTTCCAATTGTCATCGCAACTGGAAAGAGTGGAGCAGCAGAGGACCTCGATGATGCGAATGCAGCAAAATGATGCCTTTTTTGCTCGTCCTCAGTCTAGCGGGAATGTTCCATGAGGTATGTCAATCTTTTGATGTTTAGTTGTGTATGCTTCATTTTTCATGTTGTCTTTATTGTTTTGTTAGTGAGTTTCTTTCTCTGACAGTTCTCATAATCTATCAATATCTATTGTTGATTACTTGATCTTAGTTGCATGTAATTTGGAAACCATTTGATGTTACCGGAAAAGAGAAGCCTGATAGGGCTGGTAGGGAATGAATAATTTCATTGCGAGAGAACACTGTTGCTTGTTTGTTGTAGCCTTCTGTTAGTTGCTTTCTTTTTCCCAAAATGAAACAGTTTATTGTTTGTTCTTGCCGTCTTAACCTACGATATGATAGCGAAACTCATGTCATCTTCTAGTCCCACATGATCGGAATGCCACATGATGAAAGTGTGAAACTTCTTCATGTGTGGTGGATGCTCCTCCGGAGGGTTGCAATCGAAGGCATAGTTGTCAAATCGAGATACGTATCGAGTATCGAAGTCCTATCGTTGTTGGGGTTCTGTATGTTCTAAGGATAGTGATGCCCTTCAAGTCCATTACTGATTATATCTGAACTCGTGTGCTTTACAGAGACAGGTTATCTTCGTGAATCGATTACAGTTCAGTGATGTCTGCCCAATGAAGAAGCTTCCAATGGCATTGTGTTCGAGTTAAACAGTTAACTGAGTCAACAGTCTGCTGTGATGCAGTGATGAATGAGAAGAGGTTATGATTGTCTTCCTAGTTTAGCTGCATTCTGAAGTTCTGAGCCATGCGCAAAGCAAGGGAGACTTGACAGTCATATTTTAAGTTGGAGGGGGGATGTTGGTTGGCAATGTTAAAGACTGGGTCGCTTGTAAATGGGTTCAATGGTTTGGTCGAGAGGGTTGATAGTTCTCTTACGGTTCAGAATCCACTTATTCAATGTTCTTCTATTTCCACGTCTTAGCTGCGAAATCAGTTGCTCAATCATGCTGAGTTCCTATTTGTCATCAAGCATCTCTGTTTCTCTTGTTATATGCATATTGATGAATGCATTGTTTCGATCCGTCCTTGATTATCAGTTCGTTTTTTTGTGGTTGCGTTTTATGGGATGCTTGGTCTCACTGCAGGTCTTGCCATTTCATCTGTGACCCGTTCATCATTTGGTTTGAGCAAAACCTTGTCTTCGCTTACAATTTTTCTAATGATTATTTTGGAATTAACGTAATCTATATCACATCACATGTCAATTAATTTGTCGTACTCATTTTCTTAAAACCAATTGCACAGTCGAAGTTGAATAGAGTTTCTCCTTGCAGAAACAATATGGAGAGAGAATATATCGTATTTACCGTAGCAAGGAACTCGCGTCAATACTTTTCATCTCTGCAACGCTAAATGATACCACAAAAGATCATTTTTGTAAGAGGGTGATCAGCAGAAGCTTTTGAAAGAAATCTTGGTTGCTGCTTGTGATATCAAACTAATTAGACCGAGCTGATTCGACCGATGGGGATTGGTTTAACACGGTCCAAATGGGAGGTTCAGTTAGTCTAAATCTCAATTCATGGGGCCGACTGCCGATAAAAAAGTTCCAGTCAGAATTCGGGACAATGTCCCGATCCCAACCCATCCATAAGCACGAGTAACAAGGAACCAAATACATGACAAATGAACTCCATTGCTGAAGAATATTACGGTCATTTGATTGGATAATTTCAGACAACCCACTAGCCATAACGTTAATGCACATGATCACCATGAGACTCCTCACCGCCCCATAATGAGCAACCACAGAAATGATCATCCGAGATAAAGAAACCATCACACTTCTTTCGAAAAATGAAACAAAGAATTAGTTGCTGGTGCCGCCAGCACCGAAGAGATAACCCAGGGAAGATCCACCACCTGGGGCAGCATGAACCTTAGTTGTGGGTCGATCCTGCATCATAGAAGAATGAAACCATGCATTAACTCAGAGAACAGACTTGGTAATGACCTAATGGGTGGGTCCATGCTAAG
Source organism: Drosera capensis (assembly GCA_001925005.1). Classification (NCBI taxonomy): domain Eukaryota; kingdom Viridiplantae; phylum Streptophyta; class Magnoliopsida; order Caryophyllales; family Droseraceae; genus Drosera; species Drosera capensis. The sequence goes on from LIEC01006558.1 coordinate 6,833, forward strand.
TAAATTAATCAAATGTAGGGGCCGAAGCTCCGACGGGAACTTTTTCTGTATAATTGGAACTCAGCCAAAAATATGAACCTAAGATATTTGGTCTAGAAGCTACAAAATGTTGGCGCTAACTGTATTACTTTCTGTGGATTTTTCCCCCTACTCTCGGGGCTTCACAAGTTAAAACTTGTCCCCGTTTCCCCTTTTCTTGTTCCCAATATTTGTTCTACTTTGACTGAGGTTTGCCAAATCCCATCACTGTCTACCCAAACATGAAACAACAAATAAATTGGATATGCCTGAAAAAAAGGGATTGCTGAGTGCTGACCATGCAAATAACAGACATTGCAGGATAAGACAGTTCTTCAAGAAAACAGTTCATCCTGGCCAACTTAACCCACAGCCTGCACAGTTTAAAGGCTTGAGCAGAGTAAAAAGGTTTCCTATATGGCCTAGGCGGTGGCCTAAGTGATTGGTTGGTGTCGTGAGGTGAAAATTTATTATACAGTGAAAGGTCGTATGTATGACTAAATTACCTTGATGTAACATAACATTTTATTATGAAATGGCTTCCCTGTTCTACTGATTGCTCAAGAAGTCCATAGGCCACCGAGTTTTCTTTTTGCCTATTCCAATTTATCGGCCTAATGGGTGAATGTTACACCTAGCTTCCCTTCACTAATACATCTTATCATAATTCGTAAATGTATTTTTTATTTTTATTTTTATTTTTTCATCAGATTCTACAAAAAATCTAGCAACCTTCAGAAAGAATTTACTCAGCTGTCCAATAGATTGCTCAATCTGAGGCATAACTGATCCTATAATAGAAAATAGTTGGCACAGTATTGGGGCCCAGAGAACTTGGACAAGAGAGAATACTAATCATGCTCCAGCCATACCGTAAGGAAATTGCCGCTGTTCTGTCCGTCAGCACGAAAATAGTTGTTAGAATTGCTGGAATTTATCCCAGCAGGGATCTGCTTGCTGACATCCGACGGCCGGGAAGTCGAGGCAGGCTTCATAGGAGCAGCCTCTTTCACACCTTGACCTTCCTTAGTCGCTGCAGCATTGCTAGGAGCAGATTTAGGAGCTTCTCCACCTCCAAAAAGGTAGCCCAGTGAGCTCTGCCCCCCTCCACTGCTCACCCCACGACCCATTTACTGACAACAAAGATATTGTTAATAAGAATTAGATAAAATCGAAGCAACCAAAGTAAAGAATTTTAATACGAGTGGTGATCAAACACTATGCATCTCACTTCAAAGAACGCTAATAGTGAACATAACGCCACTTCCACACACCAGTAATCCAATGAGTTACATATAACGGCATATAAACAGAATTCGAAGCAGATTTAAGTCAACAGACTACAAAAGGTCCTAAACATATGAATGTTCTTCAATTCTCCCAAGTGTACGGTTCTAGACAATGCGAATCAAGTCTTCACAATACCACCTAACCTATGCGTCTATTAGGAAGGAAACGGACCTGAAATCGAAGAAATTCCAAATCATACAGAGAAGAACCTAGTAACAACACCAAACAAGCAGCCAACAACAAACTAGAACAGCAAAAAATCATCGTACAGCAACCCGACGCGATCCATGATTTTCTTGTAACCATAAGTTCTAATCAAACAAAACCAACACATCAATTGCAACAGAAACATGACGAAAATTATAAACGACATCACATCGATCACGAAAATTAGACAGAAAATGCGAAGAGAGATTCAATTCACGATCGAGCTCGAGAATCAGACCAGAGATCCGATCAAGGAAATCGAGTCTCGGAATCGGAGGAATTGGGCATTAGGGTTTTGATTACCTTTTCAGGGAAATCGAATCAGATCTGAGATGAAGAAATGAAGCAGTGTAGAGGTACGCTTTTGACTGCAAATGAATGAGAATGAGACGGAGAAATATTTGAGATGTGGAAACGGAAATTTCGGCGTCTTTTTAAACGGTAACATGTTTTTGAGATCCAATACTTTTACCAGGTGGGTGGGTTTGATATGGTTGATTTTTTTTTATTTTTTTATTGATAAAATAAAATTATGTAATATTAATTTTTATTTTTTAAACGGATAAAATAAAAAATTAAACAAAAAATAGATTTTTAATTTTAGTTTTTAGTTTTTAGTTTTATTTGAGTATAATATTAAAGATTCTTATATAAAAATTATTTTATTTTATTAAGTGATTTTGATTTTTATTATTATTTTTTATTTATGTTATTGATTTTGTTTTTCACATTTTTACAACGACATGAAACAACTTGTTTTTTTTTTTTTTTACAGAACACGCATTGTGATGCAACTTTTGATTTCATTTAAGATTATGAAATTTACATACAAGCTTTGAGTTCAAAATGTCTCCAAGAAACATAAGATACAATACTCAGGTTTTGATGAAAAAGCAAAAAGTAAAACTAAAAAGAGTGAAAATAAATAAATAACCATATAATGCATCAACTCGAAAATGAATATATCATAAGTTTCATAAATTTTTTTACTTAAGACAAATGGAACTTTCAATGAAATAAAAAAACTAATCATGGATATTTAGCCTAAGAAAATAATATGCATTTAAATTTAGAAATCATTGTTTCGTATATATTTTTACATTAGTATCCATAAATGAATTATTTTATATGTTGATATACAAATTGATATGTGGAAAATTATGCTTCGTCCGATACGAAAAAACCGGTCCGATATCGTAAATATCGATTTTTTCGATATTTAGTTCGACTATTCCCATACCCTTCGAAATGAACTACTATGAGTTTGGTTTGATCCGGTTTCTTCCAATATTCGTCTGGTCTGACAACTTCGGGAATTTTTTCCTCACCCCTACGAAAAAGGAGTAGTTTACTAATACATGAAATGGTAATAATACTAATATTGACGATATTTCATCTCCACCACAATCGCAGCATTTTGGTTACAAATGAAAAGCACTTATGCTATTTATCTAATCCTCTAATGAAATCTGGACCAGTTATTCTCAAATTCAATTAAAAAGAAAAGAAGATAAAAAAAGAAAACTTGTGTCTCTCTTGGGATCCTACTTCGGTGTTATAATATCGGCTTCATGTAATTGGATATGAAGCTTGCATGGCAATTCCGCATAGACCTCCATTACCAACACCTCTCTGCATCCTAATATATCCGTTCTCGCCCCACGATGTTCCCCAAGAGTTTTTCACTAGCCAATAGTCGGTTCCATCATCTGATGTGCCATATCCCACGACAGTCACGGCGTTTTCAAGGTCAATGCCGCAGGTGTCAGTGAAAACGCTTCCGGAGTATTGTTGGAAGTCATTTCCAGAAGCATCAATCGCGACGGAGACAGGCTGGTTGGCAACGGCTTGTTGAAGAGAGCATCCTCATTGTTGGGGACATCTTGATAAATTGCTAAGAGTGGCAACGGGCTGGCCACCGTTGCCGTTGCAAGAGCCTTGAGAACCAGTGTGTGGATAGTTGCCTTCAGTAGTGAGGCCTCCGGAGTTGATTATATATGAGAAAGCCCCATCCGGAGTATCCCGTTACAACCTTGATCGTTTTCGTTAGTATCACAATCCATGATCTGCTGCTCAGAAAGGGGTATTAAATTGCCTGTTGAGATTTCAGTAATTTCTTCCGTTGCCGCAACCGCAGAGAAAGCACAACAACAACCTACAAATCATCTTATCATTACTAGAAGAAGCAAAGGATGCAATAGTTCCGCTGATGCGAAAATCTTACTATTTAGAACCGACTTCTTATACTATCTTCTATATGCATGTTCCGTTATGTAGTTGGATACGAAAAGAATTTCAATGGGCTTATACTTCGGCTAAGTACACAGAATGAGGATGCTCACCACATTGCCCTTGATCTTTGATGGGTGTGACTGCACCGTTTGCTACCCAGTCAACCGAGGCGGGTACGTCGGTGAGGTTCTCGTACTTAAAGTACGTGGATTTCAAACTTGATGCAGGTCTCCTATAACCATTATGCGACACTCAAAACTCCTCATTTGTCAAGTCCGTGAAGGCATTGAGTCCGAGTGTGAATGAAGGATTCAATTTGTTCATGGCCTCTATGTATTCGACATTCTTTTTGAAAATCTCAAATCGTCTCTCCTTCTCAGCACGGTCTTGTAGACTCGCCCTTATTGTTTCATCCAATGCTCATGCTTTTCGGGCATGGACAGCTCTGAGCTTAGAAGGCGAGATGAGGCAACGTTAGATGCTAGGAGTACAAGATCAAATATAAGCGCAAGGAGAACGGACCGACTATATTTGATTGATTTAGCCATGATTTTCTTGCACACTGCTCGTACTTCTTAGATAGAAGAATGAATTTGATGCTCATACAGAGAGAGAAGTGGAGGTCTATACAGGCATGGTAATACGCAGTGGTCAAGGGCATCATGTATGACTTGTTAAGAGTTTGGTCCCTAAACATCACCATTAGAACTCGTTATATTCAACAAGCATGTGTTTTGTTTTCGCTAATTACTTGTTATGGTCCCAACCTAATAGTGGAAGTAAAAGTATTTCTTTCTCTACGTTTTACATGTTTGTCGCACGTATTTTTCTCTTGCAATTCCATTCAATATACTCCTTGAGAAGTCGACATATTAAGATTTGTTTGACAAGTAATTGACAATACGAGCATTACTGAATTGAAACGTATCTTGTAATTGCCTGCAAAAACACTCGTGTAGCATCTTCGGCGGGAGTTTGGCTATCAACAAAATTTCGAAAGAGTCATAGTTTTAGGGTTCAATTATATTTATAAGTGTGTAAAATAAAATTACTATTGACAAATTTTTCAAGCATCACTGCTTGTATGATTTGTCGTGGAAACTTTTTAAATGTACTGTAGGGATGTTACTTCGTCGAAAAAGAAAATAAAAGCATCTTGTGCCAAATAAATAGTTGAATAACCATTAGCCTAATAAGATCGTTGTCGGAGGAAGATTCAATCGGAAATCAATTTGGTAAGGAGTTTCTGACTAAAAGCTATTATTGAAATAATTTAATTGAATAATCTTACTCTAAGGTTGCCTTCGTAGCATAGTGGTAGTGCGTTCGCTTCGTAAGCGAAAGGTCGCGAGTTCAATTCTCGCCGAGGGCTGAAGTAATTTAGGTTTTAATTTTTTTTTTTTCAGTTCTGCAAAACGGAATGGGGATTCCCTCAATTGCGGATCTGAATTTTCTAATTGATATAGTTGATTGTTTGGGATCAACTCGAGTCTCGATTCAATGTTTTTTTAATGTTCTTTTTTCTGAATCCTTGTTTGGATTGTAGAACGATGAAAATTTCTGTGGTGTTCGATGGTTTTGATCTTCATTGTTACATTGGGCCTCGAATAAGCTTTTGAATTTGCTTGATTTCAGCTTGTGATATTTCATTTACAGGTTCGCCGAAATCTAATAAGTAGTTTGTTTGAGTTTCCACAACCGCGACCTCTGCTCGTGTGTTGTCCTACCCTTCAAAGAGGAGACCAGGGGGAAGACTTGGTGTCTTCAACAATTTTGATTCCTTTTTCAGGCTGAGTAGCCTACTCCTACTGTGGTGGTCCGAAATCAAAACTCTTGTTTTGGTAGGAATGTGATTCCGGACATAATATACGAGTCCGATTCCGATTTCATCGGACAATCAAATAGGTTTTTGTTAATTCTTGCGGAATGGGGTATTCCATTCCTCTAAACCAAACACTGTATAAGAGTCAAATAGCTCTTCCCCAGGAGAGTTTTTTCCCTCTTAGACTGTACAAAGGAGAATTTTGAATTTTCATTAAGTTGTGTGTTTAATGTAACACTTCATTGATGAGTTTGTAGAATATATTGTCAAAAAAAGATATTTTCTCTACTTCGAAATATTTGTACAATACGTTTTTCAATGTTGATTTTATGACGATCAAATATCATTTTTAATAAAATTGTTATGAAATATCAATAATAGATTAAGTTATGAACTTTAATTTTACATCAATTTAAGATTTTCTAACGTCGTTAAAAATAAAATAAAAATTCTCAAGATACGTGTCATTGCAATAATTATGGGACGGAGATAGTACTGTTTTTTGTGCGAAAAAGTTTTCTAAACAAAAAAGGTTATAGTTTTCTAGAAACGATAAAAAAAATGCCATAATCAATACTAGACGGAATGAATAGTTTATTATAGAAAAATAGGTTGCTACATTTAAAATTTACCTAGAGATTGAAAATATCACACTCCAAATGATGATGTTTTTGCATCTCCAATTTTGGTTTTTGTTAAATCAAATGGTATAATATAGCAAAAAAAATACTGCTTTGGTATAAAAAAAAGGGCAACAATTTTTTAAATTATCCGTCCCATAAAAATTATAATCATACGATAAATAAAAACTTTTAATATCAAAATTATCTACATATTTCTACCATTCATTTTATATCTCATTATCACACCTCACTATAATTTTTTTCTCTCCTTTCTTTTCCACTTATTTACAAGGATAAAGTGATCATTTTGCAGAAAATTCAACTCTATGCTTAATAAATATGTATGTTCTTCTAGTTGTATTTATTGGGGACGGAAAGAGTAATTATTTACTATCAACTCTTGAATTTTTATACACAAATCTCAAAACAAGATGTAAGAACCTCAAACATCTATGTGACCTCCCCCTCCCCTTTGATTACAAAGAAGATAAAATTATAACATGATTTTTATTTGAGTGATATTGTTAAAATTTATCAACACTATAAAGTTACAGATAATTAATGATCAAAAAATTCGATGTAAAATAATAATAATAATAATGGAATGAGTTGGTGTGATATAAAATAAAAATTATAAGGGATTTGATATAACAATAGACAGTGTTACTCATTGGATGGTCTCTTGCACGAGATGAGCACCAAGGATTAGCATTATGCAGCGCATCTGTGCACAAAGTTGTACAGCAGGTGATCCTGCTACCACCTTGAGCACCATCACATACCACGACACGTGTTAGCCTCGTCTGATGGTGACACGTAATATACAACAATAAAAATTGTTTCCTTACCTTTGGAAAAGGAAAGGAGAGTGCAACTTGGGTGTTTTTTTTCGTCAAGGCCCACTTGCTTTTGTGGGTAATGTTTAGGCCCACTTGCCTTGAAGCCTCGCACACCTCACATGCCCCTTCGGCATCACACTTTGTAATCATCCACCCACTTGCTTCTTCTCCCTCGCCACCTCATCGTCACTTTTATAAGTAGCTTCCAAATAAACGTAACCTACATGTTTGTTTTGCACCCAATCCATCGTCAAATGGCACATCAGTGAACATTTTTTTCTCTTTACCGAAACTATGTAGAATTGATCTTTATTGATACCTTGGGTGGAACAGTTGAATTGCTCTTTATCATCCGGATGATTTTGGTATGCAGCAAATACCAATGATTTTGTTCATCGTTAACGATATCTGTGCCGTCCCCACTAAATTCAAAGAAGGTGGAGCACGTTATGATTTATGTCGTGTCATGTTCGGATCAAATGAGTTTCATAAGTAAGTCCAGCTCTGCACAAATGATATTCTATCGGTATCAATAAAATTACTCCATTCAAATCGCTAATACATTGCATTAATTTTGTTCATAAATATTATAATAAATCTATTTTTATTGAAAAAAATATTATTTTTTATTCATCAAATCCAACAAAAATATAATTCTTTCATTTCAAAAAGATTTTACTATTTTGTATGACGACAGAAGGTTTGATCCGTATTATGCGAAGATCAAAAAGTTGTTTTTTTTGAAAATATTGTGAAGCATCAATGATAACAAATGTTACGTAGTATAACGTAAGTCAATAAAAAAATTTAAATTATGTCGTTTAAATAAATAACGAAACTTCTCAAATTATGTTTTGAATAATACATGAAGAGAAAAATATATTTCTCCCTTCGTCCCATAATAAATGTCAAAAATTGATCGACATGGAATTCTATATGTGTTGAAATTTTTGTGAGAAAAAAATATTTTTTTAATGATAATGAGATTTAGTGTTGCAGTTTTGAGAGAAAATAATGAATATATTATAAATAAATATGATTGATTTTGTATTTTTTTAGATAAAAACTTTTCAAATAAGATATGTTATAATTATTATAAAACGTACAAAAAACCAAATATTGAGGGAATATAATAATTACGAGAAGGAGACAATAACACGCATATAAAATCCCATAGGGGATCAATTATTACATTTAATTAGAAACAAAAGTACACTAGCCTAAAAAAAAGCCTAAAAAAAAAGAAAATCAAAAAACTAGATTTCTATTCTATCGTTCTCTGGAAAATTCCATAAAATAAATAAGAATCTTCCGTCCCATTTAAATTGCATCATTAATAATATATGTCAGTAATAACGTTATTTATACTACGAATCATTCACGGGACGATCATATATTGTTTTATATAAAATTAGCCCGAAATACTATTTCTGATGATAGTTTTAGTTATGTATTACAATCCTAAATTAATGATATAATTTTCTCATATCGTTGAGACGGATATAAAATTTCTCAAAATATATATTAAATATAATAATAATAATATTATAATATTATAATTTAAATAGGATAAATGGAGTAATTTACGAAGGAGTGAGTATTAAACAAATTTTATTTTTGAGCGAGGGAGGCAGTATCTCTTCGTCAATAATGTGAGCGGGGGCGGGATATCTGGACCGGAGGATGGGAATACGGCAACGGCCCGCGATCGGGTTTGACGCTGGGAGTACGATGAAAGAGAAACGCTGCGACCAGGCGAAGCAGAAGGGGACACGTGGGAGGAGCAACTTGCGCGGGCCCTCCAGCTGCATCAGACACGCGGTGGAGGGTCATTGCTTTTTTATTCAATCCGACACGTGTCGACTCAGTTTTTGGCTTGCGCTCGTTTTATTCTATTGTTTCCCGCAGGGAACAAAACCCTCCACGTGCTCGCTCCACTTTAGTCTTTGACGCCTCCCCAAAAATGAGAGAGTAATTTGCTGAACGACTCCTATTTTTTCCTTTTTTCTGATTTATATTTCGGGGCATCTTAAGTTTTTCTGAGTAGCAAAATGTGGGAAATTTTTTATCCCAAAAAAAAAAAAAAAATGTGGGGAAATTTACCAAAAATCCAAATGCGAGGAAAATGGATAACGGGTCAGATTAAGGCCACCCCAGGTTCGCCACTTGGCACGTTCTACCCAGGTCTCTGTTTCAAAATCAAAAGGATGTTTGTGCCAATTTACAAATTTTGTGACCATGAACTACCATGCAATACCTATGTTATGTTATATTCGTTCGTATCATAATTTTTATATTATTTATTTTATATGTATAATTAATTTTTTTAAATTTTTAATCATGTAATTTTGCTACTTTTTATCAAAACGTCCTAATTGAAATAGTGAATGAATGAATAGTACATATAAGGGATTGAAAAAGGAATAAGATAAAGTAAAAAATAAATAAGGTGAAAATTATGAGTAGATATAGAAAAAAAAATAATGGATAAGATAATTTAACATGAAATAGGAATATTTTATATATTTTGATATCAAAAACTTGTTAATTTAGGATACATTGTAATTTATATGTCATATTTACTTTTAGTAATGTGTCATAATTTATCTGAGACGTATGGAGTATTTTATTTGTAAGTTTATACTTATTTGAACTTGACTCGTTAGGATAATCAAACATATTTTTTCATAAAATTACGACGAAATACTATTGATAGTTTAAGTTGTGTATTTTTATTCGATACTAAGATCGTAATTTTATCTAAAGTATATATTAAATAATACAAAAAGCTAAAATATTATATGTATAATGGGAGAAAGAGAGGGCTGACTATTTTGTCCTTCGAGCGCTGTATCAAGTATCAATTTAGCTGTTACCTTCATCCTATAATATAAACTCCATTCGTCTCAAATAAATTAAAATAAATTAAGAACGAAATGTATAAATTTTGATACATTTCGTTCTTATTCTTAACGACATCAAAAAAATATAAAATTGGTTTAAGATTAAAATTAGTAACTTAATCTATCATCAATGTCCCATAATAAATTTGTAAAAAACGACATTTGATTGTACTAAATTATATATCGAAATATGTATCATCGTAATTTATTTGAAATGAAGAGAATATAATATTATTTTATTTGAATAGTTGTAAAATATTTGTAACATTCAAATTACACTTTTAATCTAAAAAAATACAAAATCAATCATACTGAGTTATAATGTATCGAATTATCTATTTTCTCAATTGTTATCATAAACCCTACACTATAAATATATAAATACAGATTTTTATCAAAATTCATAAAAATTCAATATACATAAACCTTTTATCAGGTCAAACAATTATATGTAATTTGGAAAAGAAAAGAATAACATTTTCTTTTTGCAAACTTTTCACATAAAAAATTACTAAATCATAATCTATATTCACTATAAAAATTCCTTTCATTCAACAATTTTTCTTAATAATTAACACAAATATTTGTTTTTTTGAAAATGGGTGGGAGGCTTAAAAAGAAAACCGAAGGGCAGCCAGTATTTGCTCGGGAAGCTCCATTTTCCTTTTTCTATAAATTATGAAAGGTTTAGATAATATGTGTAATAATATAAATATATCTAATAATAAATTTTTAGAATACTATTTTTAAATTTTTTTAATAATTTAATTTTAATTTTTTGATTTCAATCATTTATTTTATATTAGACATATCTATTTCATAACAAACACTTTTTTTTTTCCCAATTACGAAATTTTGAATTTTCAACGAAAATGTTCCCAATTTGTAATTTTCATTCAGTCTCTCTTTCATTTTCCATGTCTCCTCCACCATTTTGACAAAAAATTCCTCCTGTAGTATTTGCTTCCTTCTCCAATCATACACATACCCAAGAAGGATATTTGCTTCTGCTCTCCAAATTTTAATTTCGCCATTTTGCCCCTTATTTATTTATTTTTTTTGGGTTCCTCCAATTTTTGTGTATGTAGAAAACACAGCACAGCAGAAAACGTTTTGATTCCCTTTGTTGTTTCCACTTGCTTCCCTTGCACTTCCATGTGAATTGCTGATCAATATGTTCTTGATCAATTTCCAACCATTTCAGCAATCTGGGCTTCTACCCTTTGGTTGATAATCGCAAGAAAATGTCGTCAAAATCGAAGCTTTAGGGGCAAAAGGGTGATGGGTTAATTCGATTCTCACAACAGTTAATCTTGAAGCAACAGAAACAAAGTGATTTTGCTTTGCTTGTGTTTGTGTTTTTTGATTGAACAGGTTTCATCAGGTGTAGATACATGGGGGAAGCAAATGAGGGGAGTAGCAGGGGTAGAATGGAGATTGACAATCTGGGAGTTGAAATCAGTGATCAATACCCTAGAGATCTGTTGCAGACATTCATAGCTAGAAATCCAAATCAAATAGCAAGGGTAAAACAGGAAATCCATGATGATGATGTTGTTGATGATGGTGATGTTCAGCTTAATCTTGGGTTGTCACTTGGTGGGAGATTTGGTGTAGACAAGTCCCATGGTGGGCTAATGAGGTCATCTTCGGTGGTGGGCGCCTTATCGTTTATCAAACAGGATGGTTATCAGTTTGGGCCGCCGCGGCCAATGGTGGCTGTGGCGGCGGCAACAACACTACCTAGGACGGCCTCGCTTCCTGTTGAAACTGAAGAGGAGCGGAGGAAGAGGAAGGAGCTTCAGACGTTCAGGAGAATGGAGGCGAAAAAGAGGCGGTCTGAGAAGAGAAGCAATATCCTCAAGGAGGATGGTGAAGGGAGAGGGAATGAAGCTAGTCTCGGAGAGAAATTAGAGAGAGTGCAGCAATGCGAAAGCGCGGTAAACAAGCTTAGTGTTTCGGCTAGTCTGCCTACTTGGACTGTTGCTGGTTGCAGTACTGCTAAGAAGAGTGAAGTTGGTGATGGCTTGAAAGTGAAAAGAAGCTTCTTCAGTAGCTTGGAAGGGCTCTTGGCTCAGGAGGGTTCGTCTTCGGGTTCAGGGAGATCTCAAGGGGGTAGCTCTTCAGCTGTGCCTGAGCCGGATAGGCGGCGAACTCAAGGTATTGAATTCTACTGTATTCTCTATGTGAAGTTGTGAGATTGACCTATTAACTGTCTTGTTTGTTTCTAAATGCTTACTTCTGTCTGTTCGAATGGTGGTATAACTGAATATCGAGCCACATTAGGAGTTCTTGGCAATTTCTTTGATTGTCGGAGTGGTCTTTTTTGGAACTCTTTTCTCTAGGGTGACGTCCCTCCATGATCCTTTAGCATTGAAATTAGATGATTCATCTGTCAGTAGTTAGACATAGAATGCCAAATGAACAACTGAACATTTAAAAAAGGGTATGTATCGATCGCGACAGAAAGTGAATGGCGGAGGTGCATTCATTCAAGAAAGGTAGAAGAGAGCTTATATCCTGGTATAGTTGCCAAATGAGAAGTTGCGTTTGATAGATGTCGTGTCACTTCTCATGCCGCAAACTGCTTTAAGCTGTGGGAATTTCTGAGTTATTTGGTGGAATTGATTTTTACTTTCGTGTTGGCAACATAATGTCGATTCTTTCTTTAGGTAGATCGTAACACATGACTTCTACTGTTGGCAGAATATGTTTATCATGGGCAATTTGTTCCATCAGATATGCTTGTTAGGGTTCAGAAATTACCGCAGTCACTTCTTTTCTGAATGAGTATGCATTCCTAACTTCGCACTTTGCTACGCAATAGCCAGATAGCGATTAAGATCTGATACATCTTCTGTCATATTTCTGTCACTTGACTTCCAAGTAAGGAGTTCTCTATTACCCCATATGTGTCTTGTGCAAATTCTGGTTATATACATTCTACATTAAGTGTGAAAGCTGTTGTCCGGTTTGAAGTGGAAACACTGCAGTGACTAGTGGAGAGGGGATGCTGGATCAGATAAGTTGTTAAAACCTTATCCTGGCTAAAATCTGTGTAGGGCAAGGTGGGTATTGAACTCCAAGCTAAGTTTTGGCAGTGATCTGCGGACAATCCACACTTATTTTTCTTCAAATGGGTACGTCTGTACATGGGAAATGCGAATCATAGCCTTCATTTCGATTCACTCTTTGTACGATTCATGACACATGCTGCTGCCTATTGGAAAATGCCTGTGGAAGACGCGTGGATGCCTCTTATGTGCTTCTCTTCTGATTTGGTTGACTAGTCGAGCATTGTCGTGTAGCGAGAAAGTTGATGGATTCCATTTCTGAATGCAAAACTTCTTTTATCCGGTGTTTCCATTTTCAGGGTGAACCACCATTATATGAGAACAGACTTCTATATAGTACAGTTCACTGGTTTCTTCAACTGTGAAGATCAAATGATGCCATAGTGAAATCAAAGCTTCTATACAATACAATATTTGCGTCTGTGTTTTCTTTGCACTTTGTTGGCTTACACTTGCTATCATGATCTTCTTTGTAGGCTCCAGTACCGATACCAGAGTTCCTATGAGGACAACAAGCGACATCAGGTGCAGATCCTACAGGATGAAGATCGAAGACAATGTGAAGCAAGCTGGGACAGGGGAGACCAACAAGATCAGGGAAACAACCACAGGATTAGAAGATATGCCCTGTGTGTTTACCATTGGAGACGGCCCGAATGGGAGGAAAGTAGACGGGATCCTTTACAAGTACGGAAAAGGAGAGGAAATTCGTATAATGTGTGTGTGTCATGGTTGCTTTTTTACTCCGGGTGAGTTTGTCAAACATGCTGGAGGCCGTGATGTCGATCACCCGCTTAAACATATAGTTGTCAACCCTTCTAGTTCTGCATTTCGGTGACTATCATATGGGTGCGAACCTTCTTCTGGTGTTCTGTATATTGAGTTCAAGAAAGGTTGTGTATGAGATGGTCGCCTTCGTTTTCTTTAATTTGTTCTTTGGTCGTTTTTGAATGAATGGAGAATTCCAAAAATCTTTTATTGAAAAAGGTAAGAGTTTTATCTTGTTCTTTTGCTCTAGCTTTGGCTTGTGGACAGTTGTGTTCTCAAGTTAAGCCAGGTGAGAGGATTTCAATCTGGGGATAGTAACCTCTGGGGAATGTAGTCGTACTGCCGCGTATATAGTTCTAAACGTCATATTAGCAGGAATAATTGTGGCACAATAACGATAAACCTTTTTTTCTCAGTCCATATATATATATATATATGAAAATGTGTGATTGATTTTCAATGAACATAACCGTGCAAGTTTTAAGAAAGAATGGGCAAGAGAAAGAGCTGAAGTTATTGATGTATGGCATGATGGACTGCTTGTATGTCATCCTCATCCTATATGATAAACGGCTCAATCAAACTCCTCCAATGAGGGGAGAGATCAACGGATCAAAACCCCGTCGAGTGTCAAGCTATTTTGTGATGGTGAACCCGTCAACGAAAACATTTGCGGGCGATTTCCTTCAGATAAGATCGTCACCATTGCATGGAGTATCTCTCCTGTTCATGTCAATTTTATGGAGAAAGACATGACATTGAAAACTATACAGAATGATAATGGGAAACAAAAACGTGAAGGAAAAGAGAAGGTAATGGAGAAAATGGATCCGTTCACAATTTTTTTTTTTTTGGAGGATTGATGCTAAAGAAAAACGGCATTGGTTCATTCAAACTTCATGAGATACAGAACACAAAATCGTGGTTCTTGTTTAAGACAACATCAGTCACTAGAGACTCTCCTACCAGCAAAACCGAAGGTCACCTCTCTTAATGAAAGACGACTCCTTCTGTCAGTAGGATCAATCTTGTATAGGGTACCTTACATTGGCGTCAGGAATTCAGTGATGTCCTGATCCTGTCACTTCTTCAATCGGAATCAGAGCCCGAACCACCAGACTGAAGGATGTCATTTTTTTTCTGGTGACAAGACTGAATATCAGAAAACTGCAGCCTCCATGAGTCATGAATCGATTTGTGTAGGTGATGATGCATAAGAAGGAAGTCAGGAGTACCACAAGGAAGGGCAAACAGCCAGCATAATTTAGTATCAACACAAAACACACACCTAAAAGGCAGCAAAACTTACTTCATTCCACGATTTCCCTTGAGCCAATTGCGGATAAAGTGGTGCCCTTAGGATTAGCGAAAACTACTGTGTTCGATACTGCCACCAGCTTTGGCTGTAATCACAAATAAAAAAAGAAACAAAATATATAATGATCTCTGAAGAAGATATAAAATGCAACACTTGAATTGTGGAACAAACTGAATGAAGATACAGCATCACACCAAGCATTACAGCACTCATCACCCACGGTCATCACATCCATGAAAATTGCTAATTTGCAGGATTTGTGATATAAGAACAACAATGAAAGGGAAATACGAACATAATTAAATACTCCACCAGAAAATAGAGCAAAAGAGAAGTCGGATCTCTGATTGATAATTTGAAGCTTCAAAGTTCCTTTTCCTGTATCCTTGTATTTAGCACTGGAGTAATTCGCAAATTGGAACTGCCAAAGAAAAAAGGTTTAAGAAAATTTACGACCCCACAACATCAGCTGCTCTTAGTTAAAAGAAATGGAGCATTTACAGATGCAAGAAAAAGACGGACAAAAATAAGGGATTACCTTGATTGGGGCTGTACATAATAGAGGATAAGCTCTAGGACATTCAGGCAAGCAGATTGAAGAACTGAAAATGGAGATATAACTTAAATGTTGATGCAAGCAAAACAAATCAGAGTACTTCATACTGAAATCCGATTAAAACCAAAAGAAAACCATTAGCTAGTTATTCAGGGGTTCATATTACCATGGCCAACCTCGTGACTGGGAGCCTTTAACGAAATTCACAAAAATGCAACCACTTTTATGTTTTTACCTGAAATTGGCAGGTGAAAAGACCCCAATCCAATCATCAATACACGAGGTCGTAGTGCCATACTCCAGTGTCACCCATTCTGAGTTTTGCCCCCAGAACATCAGTTAAAATGACCAAAATCAATCTCTTAAGAATTTTGAAATTTGAAGTACAGTAAACATGTGGGAACAGATGCAAAGATAGATTCAAAAGCCGCATCTAAGAGAAGGAGAAAGGGGTTGGGTACATACTGATGTTCCAAGAACACTGGGAAAGACATTGATATACGCTAAATTATCAAGAGCAAATACAGCTTGATGAATGGCTATTCTCGACAGGGCGTGACCATCATGAGATGCAACTTCTCTTAGGCTGAGAATGGGCAAAACGATCAACAACCACATTGCTCCAAAAATGGGTGTCTGTCTGAGAAATTTGTAAGGAAATCAGCGTCGATGAAGGCAACAATAACCACGTACAGCAGGCTGGAACCCTCAAGATGATACTTTTTGCAGCCACTAGGTAGCAAGCACTATAACATGAAAATGACGGAGAGATAGCAAGAAAAGATCACTAATCAGTCTTCCAATATGAATAAGTTTTACAGGAGATGCTTCAGATTCACGAAGAGAAGGGACAAAGCAAGGAAACAGCACTCAGATATCAATTAGATGTAAAGGACAAGCAATGGAAAAAAAAGGAAACGAGAACAATAACTTGAAGCAACTAAATTCAATGAAGATACTTCAACGACGATAAAATAGAGCGGGTTAGAGTTTGCAAACTCGCCAGCATTCGGAGTTCCAAAACGCTTTGCTCAGCAAATTCAAGGCAAGTTATTACTTGCGACGAACGAAACTCATTAGTATGAGGTTTGAACAAGCATAAAAATGCAAAACAACAAACCTACATGTTCGTGCGAAGTGTATCATGAGGGGAGAACAAGACGTCGATGTTCTCGTTAGGGTACTATAGAAATTGTTTTCTGATACTCAAAATCCCGGGGAAAAAAGTTATTTATCATTGGAACCAATTCTTTATGACCTACATCACAACAGTAAGTTATCCCCTAATTAACAATAGACACTAAACAAAGCCGCCACCATGAGCATCAGAATTCACAATGGCGAATAAAAAGACACATTTCAGCAGCAAATTTTGCGATGAAGGAACCAATGACCTTGTCACCATCATACATAAAGATCAAATTCATACAAACCGAAAAAAACCCAACTCTTCAAAATTGAAAGGTAGGGAAAAACATATGTTCGGGTAAAATCTAACTGGGTGGCTTCAGATAGAGGAGTTCTCTTCACAGAACCAACAAAATGGGATCAAGTGAAATAAATGTAAGAAGAGCAAGAGACACGAGACCGTACCAATCTGGGCACATTGCTTGAAGCTTCTATCTCTGCTGCTGTTGTTGTTTGGGGAGTGGTGTTTGTGATTATGTGTGGGAGACAAAAGGAAATCAATGATTGGATCGCTCGAATTATCCTATGTAGATTCGAACTAATGGGTTTTGGATATTCTTTACCCTCCCTTGTTGTCTTTCGTCGTCGTTTGGCCTCTTTCCGTCAAAGTAAAAAAAAAAGACAGAATAAAAAATGAAAAAATAGCGCCAAAGGAGACATTGAACCTCCGACCTTGTGGTAAAGGTCCAAAAGCTCTAGCCACTGAACAATAGCTTCCTCTGAAGATTTTCAGCTTCCTTGAATTGACAATTCTTTTATTTTGACTTTCTATTTTGACTTGGAAAGCATCACAGCACCAGTCATCAACAATGGCGAAGATGGAGACCTAAAAATCCCCAAAGACACGCACACACAGAGACGATGTGGCGACGATCCTTCTGCTTCTCCATATGTCTCCGCCATTGCCGCCGCAGCATCACGACAACTCCCACCCAATCTCCCCCCTCCTCCCTCTACTCCTTCCTCAACCCCACCCTCTTCTCAAACCCCACTCCTCCTCCACCACCACTCCCCTCTCCCCCTTCGCCATCTCCTCTGTCCCCACAGCACAAATCCGACCTAATCACAACCCTCACCGCCTCCCTTTCCACCGACGATACAGACTCCGCATGGAAGTCCTTCAAGTCCCTCACACACCACAACCACTTCCCCTCCAAATCCCTCGCCAACTCCCTCATCGCCCATCTCTGCACTACCCACAACAATCACCACCCTCTCAATCTCAAGCGCGCTTTCGCTTGCGTCGTGTATCTCATCGAGAAAAACCCGAGATTGATCGATGATGCGACGTTGAAGTTGGTTTTGGGGTTCATGGGAAAGGGGAGTAGTCCCAAGCCCGCATTTGCCCTTGTCAGGTGTCTCTTCAAGAATAGGGTTTTTGTTCCGTTCGATGTTTGGGGGGATACCCTTTATGGAATTAGTAAACAAAATGCTTGCTTTGCGGCTTTTTTGGGTGTGTTTGTGGAGAATTGTAGGGTGGCGTTAGAGGAGGGTGTGAAGGGATTGAGCCCGGGGTTGGGCGGGTTCAATGCCGCGTTGGAAGGGTGCTGTTTGGGGACGGAGAGTGTAGAGGATGCCGACAGGGTGTTAGAGTTGATGTCACGGCTTGGTGTTAGGCCGGACGAGGCTAGTTTCGGGTACTTGGGGTATCTGTATGCTGTCAAGGGAATGGAGGGGAAGATCGTTGAGTTGGAGGATTTGATGCGTGGGTTTGAGTTGAGGGATGATGAGATGTTGGTTTTGGGAAGTCTTGTGAGAGGGTATGCGAAGTCAGGGGATTTGGAATCGATGTCTAGGACCATACTGCGGGCAGTGAAGGAAAGGGATGACTGTGGAGGTTCATGGTTTGGGGACGAGATTTACTGTGAGGCTGTTAAAGGGTTCTTGAAGAATGGGAGTGTCAAGGATTTGGCACGATTGATAGTTGAGGCGCAAGGTGTGGAATCACAGCAGTCGGTGTCAGCAGCTGAAAGGACTGTCGGGTTTGGCATTGTTTTGGCTTGTGTTAATCTTGGCATGTTGGATAAGGCTTACAACATATTGGATGAGATTAATGCTTGTGGTGCTAAGGCTGGACTCGGTGTATATTTATCCATCTTGAATGCATGCATCAAAGAACAACGAACAGCTGAAGCGGCTCAACTGGTGGCCGATGTTAGCAACTTGGGGCTCCAGTTAGATGCTGGATGCTATGATTCCCTAATCGACGCATCCATGTCGTGCCAGGATTTTCAATCAGCATTCTCCCTCTTTAGGGACATGAGGGAAGGGACATTGTCCGATCTGAAGCCAAGTTACCTGACTATAATGACAGGTTTAACTGAGAATAATCGGCCGGAGCTTATGGCAGCTTTCTTGGATGAGGTTGTTCAAGACCCACGAATCGAAGTGGGGACCCACGACTGGAACTCCGTTATCCACGCCTTCTGCAAGGCTGGTCGGTTAGAGGATGCTAGGAGGACTTTCAGGAGAATGATGTTTCTGCAGTTTGAACCCAATGCACAGACCTATTTGTCCCTTATTAATGGGTATGTCACAGGGGAGAAGTATTTTAGCGTCTTGATGCTGTGGAATGAGGTTAGGAAACGAGATGGCTTCAAAGGGTTTAAGCTAGATAATGGTCTGGTCGATGCTTTCCTATATGCTCTTGTAAAAGGGGGGTTCTTTGATGCCGCGATGCAAGTGGTGGAGAAGTCTCAGGAGTTGAAGATATTTGTGGACAAGTGGAGATACAAGCAAGCGTATATGGAGAATCATAAGAAACTCAAAGTATCGAAACTCAGAAGAAGAAACTTTAGAAAAATGGAGGCTCTTATTGCTTTCAAGAATTGGGCTGGCCTCAACGCTTGAAGGAAGTATGTTGTCGAATTCGATTGCATCAAGTTTTCTTATCTTCTTGTGTTTCTGGGGCTTGCAAGGCAATCCCTTCCAAAAAGCAGCTGTGCATGAATTGCCTTATTATTCTGCATTGTTGGATTTGGGACCTTATTCTTTCCGCACCTATGTCAAAGCCAGAGCTGAAATCACCATGTGGTTCAGTTTCGTGAATTATGGGGATGGACTAAGGAATGTATCGCCCTTCAATGGTCTGGCTAGCTGAAGATGTCCTGCGATTGTTCCTGATGAAGCAAAGTAATAAGCTTAATGGTGAATACGGAGAAATAAATCTCAAAGTTATTGCTTGTGCAAGGAAGAAAGCTTGTCTTTTCTTAGCTCCAGCATACTATGTATAGGTCTATAAATTGTTCTGCTGGTTTCATCATCATCCTCTTGCGCATTGCTTAAGTCGAGGGAAATTGAGAGGTCTGTTTTATTTGGATTTGCATTGTGATGTTTTTCACCATTTGGTGTTTCTTTGTGCATTTACATGTAGGACATGTTAAATCGACTCTGAACAATATTAGAACGAAACAGGAGGAAAGATTTGACATTGTATGAGTGATATTCTTCTCACTGACGTGTATATTTATACGTATATGGAGGACGGCAAGTCATTGACAAAATGTTTCTTTGTGATACTCTCCTTCTATCTGTATAAGGTACTGCTGCCACTAAACTTGTGCTTAGTAGAGCTTCCAGTGACTGTAAGACTCTTCCCTGTTTCCTGCAGAGGCCATGAGTAGGGCGACAGCGACTACGAACATAAACAACATGCTGACCAGCAACATGTATGTCTTCCTCGATGATTTCTGATACTCCCCGTAGAGAACTATGCCCCAGAATGTGCTCACCAGTGGAAACGCCTACAAAACACAGGAGCTACCAATATGCAAATCCACACATCAAATTACGAGTAAATCTTGTTCGTCATTAGTGTTTGATTTCAATGATATGCTCATTGTGGTATATTTTTTTACAGAGGAGGATGAATAATTTGGTTTGGGAGTGTTGCCGTTGAGCTGTGGGATAAATTGGGGAAATTTGGTTTTTGATAGTTGATTTTATTTGAGGAAGCAAGGGGCAAATTTGTCCAAAAGAACATCTAAAAAGGGTTGAAATTAGTTTTGGATTGAGGAAGGGGCGTGTAAGGACCAATTGTCGTAATGTTGGATGAAAATAACCATTGCATTTTAGTCACAAAGTACAAAGGATTTTTTTTATACCTATTTTCAAATTTCAAATAGTTTTATACAAAAAAAACGAAAATATAAAAGGTTTAAAGCTCATTTCCCATTTATTGAAGGTAAGAAATTAAAGATATCGAGGGAATATAATATGATTTAAATCATGTGATTAAGCTTGCCAATTTTCAAGTAGTTATATATAAAACCTTATCCTTGATTTATTCGGTATTAACAATTGACAAATCATCTCGATGAAATTTAAAAATATACAGATAACTTCTTATTAACTTTATTAAAAGTATTTCATATCAACATAATAATAATAATAATAACATACTCTCAGATATCGAATATTCAACCTCATACTTAGAGAGGAAGCATCTTAAGTCAACATAAGATGGAGATAATATGTATATATCCACTGTTCTCCTTAATAACTTCTTTTAATAAGATTTTATGTCAATAAATATAATTTCTTTTGAGGTTACATACTTCCTCTGTTTCATAAATTTGACAATATGTACGTATTTTATATCATTTTATATGAATGAATATAAATCTTATTTTCATATCAAATTATGTATGATTGTTCATAACATATATTAGATTAAAATATATAACTTACGTAATCATTAATATTTTACGATAAAAATATAAAAAATTATTTTTTCTGATGGAGAGCATTAAACTGAGTGCGGACGGTTACGATTGAATACTAGAGTACGTTATTTGTCATTTTCTCTACACCATTTTCAGTAGTGATGTGCAACCTCTTTAAATAAACCTCAGATCTGCCATTTGCCACCACCTGTAAAATGGCAAACTATTGGCAACTTCTGCAAAATGGCAATACTCTTCCACTTCTTTCCCCGTCAAGGGCACGGGGACGCAAAGCATATTAACCCAATGCCGAAATTTCATTCAACCATCACCACACACATCAAACCACCACTGCGTTTTCTCATTCATTTTACCTCATAGTATCTTCACTTGATCATGGTGCTTGGACTAGAAGCACCCAATGGGTGGTATTGTTCAAATGCCCATTTCTATTTGGGTATCAAAGATTCTAGATTGAGAGCAAGAATGCGATTTGGGGTACGCTGTGAGTCGTTTCCCTCGTTTCTCCCCAAAGAGGTTGAGAAAATCAAGGACCCATTTGCGATTAAGCTTGCAAGGAGGATTGAGAGGGTTCCCGTTCAGGTTTGGCCGGGTGGTTTCAATTGAGTTTGTTGTGTTTATATTGTCTCGATTTTGTCGACTTTGATTCTATGTTTTTGGGTTGCACTTCGATTATGAATACAGTTGTGGTGGGTTTTGGGTATCCATAGATGTTTGGCACTTGCATGCATGTTGGGAATGGGAGTTATCCTTGAAATTGGTAATTGTTGTTTTTCATGGTAATCACTCTTGGGACATTGATTAGGAAACATTATCTCCGTGTTCCTAACACGAGTAAAATTATATACATATTTTTTTTTCTGATCTTATCAACGACGAAATTATCTTAGTTGTCGTCTCGTTATTATAGTTGTTGAACTCTGAACCATAGATAAAGCAAGCGCCTTTTTGATACACATCATCGGAGTGGTGGTTTGATACAGAATGTCCAGAATTTCATGAATGTTTTGGCATGAATAATGCCAGGGGTGTCATTATTGCAGTAACTATGCCTCGTGCAAAATGCATAGAACTGTTCTTGATTTCTACTGAAGTGAGAGGACCAAAAAGTTATATTCATCACAATGAATGAAATTGGGTCGTTATGTTTTCTCTCGAGAGCAGACAGCTTTTGTAGGTCCTTTTGTTGGTGGTATAGTGTTTAGGGTGAAATGGACTTGACTTTTAACGTACTGTGTCAAGATATTTTTATCGATTTTGTTATGTTTGTAAGTCGGAGAATAAAAAGTGAAGTGTGGGGGAAACTGGAAGGAAAATGTTCCCACTTTGTCCTCTTCATTTCTTCCAGAACATTGCGAGGAGTAAGAAGAAAAGGATGAGGATGATTAGACGATGACATGAATTACCTTAGCCCTCAAATTGCACGGCCTCATCAAGTTATAATAAAGTTACGGACAAACTAATAATTTTATAAGGAATTCATCCCATCTCAACTTATAAACGGTCTGCATCAACATCCTCGATGTGGGTGAGATCTTGAGCTTAAATCTAGTAGGTGATAAGTCTAATGTGAGGTTCCGACCAGTATAATGTGTCTCGATTAACATGTTCATCCGGGAGAGCCGACAATCGATTGACCTGATATGTTTAGATATCAAAATAAGAATTATTTTATAATGGCACTGCTTTGCTTTTAGCTCACGAACACAAGGAATGAAAACATTGACAACTTTCTTTTTAATATTGCCAAACACAATAAAATATTTTCTCAACCATTGCCTTCCCTAGCTTCTTGCTACCTCACAGCATAACGCAACAACAATCCATATAATACCACGCAAGTGTTGAATTTGGAAAGGACGAGCTATATTAAGGCTAACCTCTATTACAATACAATAATGAGAATGAAGTTGATCATTTTAGATGTGCTCCACCGTTAGTCAACTCAAAAACGTTGCCTAGGCTATGAGCTTGTTTGTTTTAAATGGCGTCTACCTATGCGTTCGAGTTACCTCACCGAGGAGCAGATCTCTTGGAGATTTTGAAATATGTGTTCATACATGATTTCCATGGCATCCATGTGCCCCACCGCTGTTCCCTTCTTCCTCAAGGTGATCATTGATGAGATCTGATATTCATGTTATCCATGCGACGAATTTCATCTTGGATCAACTTTTGTGCTTGCTAGGTTACATTTTCGGACACCCCAATCATGAGCAGTTGTGTAAGACCCTTAAGGCATGGACAATTAACGGATCCAATTGTTCTTCTTCATGGTTTTGATGGGTTAGCATCCATTTTATGCCTTATATTGACTGAACCCCACACTCAGTTTGATGTCTCAAAATCTATTTTCACTCCATCTCTTCAGTTCCTGTTTAGAATGGAGATTTGTCATGCCGCTGCTAGAAGAAGCTGGCCTTGAGAGCTGGGCCGTCGACATCCTTGGCTGGGGCTTTTCTGACTTAGGTAAATCTCCAGTTCTTTAGCGAAATTCTAGTTTGTTTTTGTAGTTTCTTTTCTATATCATCTCAGCGTTTTTTATAAACTGACTTTGTCAATTAGAAGGACGACCATCATGTAATGTAGCATCCAAGCGTAATCACCTGTATCAGGTATCCGTTGTCTTCCTTACATCAAGAATGACCACTCTTACTCTGCATTATTTGCTATATTATGAAAGAGTTTCACTTACATGAAAATGAGACATGTTTTAGAAGCTCATTGTCATTTCACTTTTAAAATCCGATGCTCATTTGTATTTTTTATTAATTATGACAGTTCTGGAAATCTTATGTCAAAAGGCCTATGATACTTATTGGACCAAGTCTTGGTGCTGCTGTCGCCATTGATTTCTCAGTAAACCATCCAGAAGCTGTAAGTAGTTCTTACGACTATGACTTATGCAGACATCTTTTCACCCTTGTAGGGAATATGGTGATTGAGTATGTAAATATGTGTCGTCTCATTATAAACGAAGAACTAACCTTGGCGCTGCCTCACAGTTGCTAAGGGAGGCACTTTTGAACTGGCATGCTTCAGGAGTGTGCCTCAACAATAGGATTTGAGCACTCTTAATATGCATAAGTTTTTTCAGTCCATTTAAAACGTCTGTTGGCTCAATATATCGCAACTCTTCTAGTACAACCGTAAAAGATAGATCTTCTCTCTAAGAACCTATTCATCTATATTTAAAAAAAACCGAATTTCAACTAGACTAAAGATCTCATCTTTTCACACTACTTTCAGGTCAGCAAGTTGGTTCTCATAGATGCCAGTGTATATGCAGAAGGAACAGGAAACTTGGCAAAGTTGCCCCGTATGGTTGCCTATGCTGGTGTATGCTCGTCGACTCTATAATGCTTCTCTTGATTTCATCTCCTATCCCTTTCCTTCATGCCTTAGGTTACTTAAATTTAGGCTTAAATGAAGCTACTGAGGCTTGTTTCAGTGTCAAGGCATTTGCTTATCTGCTCTTTCAAATTATTCATGTTCTTAACCCTGATGGCTATCTTGGACTAGGTTGCTTTATTGAAGAGTATGCCATTACGGCTCTATGTAAACACGCTCGCATTAAAAGGCATATCTTTTGGTACTAACTTGGACTGCATGAATGTAAGTGCCTCCATTGCTTCAGAATTTCTAGTTTCTCCAAGTTTCGTACAAGGCAGTCATTCTATTTATGTCTTGTGCTGTGCCCCGACAGATTGGTCGCTTGCATTGTCACTTCCCTTGGTGGGAGGATGCAACCGTCGACTTCATGAGAAGTGGCGGTTACAATGTCATCAGCTTGATAAAGCGGGTAAATATTTTTTTTATTTTTTTTCGTGGTCATCATCTAGGTGTTAAACCCCACCAGGTGAGATCAAATATCTTCTTTTTCAATTTTGTTTACTGGAAATTGTTCATCCAAGTGAGTAGTGAGTTGCAGTAAAAAATGGAAAGCTCCATTTTTACGATTTAGATCCACGTAACCTCCACTTCCTTCACACCACCCACCTTCTAATCTTCTATCATTCAGCTCTTGCTTTGTACGTGGCACTTGAGTTGTACCTCCCTTTCACGATTACGCTTATTTTGGCAGGTGAGTCAAAAGACGCTTGTAATATGGGGTGAGGAAGACAAGATTATCAGCTACAAATTCGCTGTGGTGAGAGAATTTCTAAAGTTGCTAGCTTAAATAGTTATTTACTAGTCACACAACATTTGCATGTGTGGATGTGCCGCTATGGCTGTTTAATTATCAGGAGATGCATTGTTGCTTCAAAGTATAGTTGAAGATGGTGAGAAAACTCAACATCGGAGATTTAGAAAGCTCATGTTTTTATTATCAATTAATTTTAGGAGTAAAACTCATGTTTCTATATGATATCAGTCAGGTAATCAAATCGTTACATATCACCTTATTATAATGTCCACGTATGTGTAGGCCCAAGCACGTGAGGGGTCGTTTTGAGAAACCCCTATCGGGAATTTAGAAACGCATACACTAATATGTATGGTGGATAAGTCATTACTCTTATCGCCTGTTAATTTTATGAGTGAAGTCCATAATCCACATAATATGAATTCTCGGATACATGACAGTATTTGCTCAATGAACCAATTGTTAATGCTGCCTTGGTATTGTTTAAGCCGGTCATGTGTGTCATCCCTGCTGTCCGCTCCTCCTCTGCCACCAACATCATGATCTTCTTTCACTTGGTGCGTTTGAACTGCTTGCATTGTTCATTTTTTATCTAAATAAAAGTTTGAGAGTGTGACATGCTCGTATATAGTCAATCCCATGTGAATTATGTTGAGATGAAGCCTAGTTTTTTTTTTTTGGGTCTGATGAAAAGTTCACAATGCTTTGAAAATCCCATCACTCGAAGTTACAGTTCTAATACAAGCTTGGACGAGTTGATGTCAATCGAATTTTACTGTTTCTCTTCTTGAGATGGTGGCAAGAGTATTTTTAGTGAAGTCGATTTAAAGTGTGATTTGTCGATTTAATTGCAGAGGTTGCACTGTGAGATGCAGAATGCGCAGCTACGCCAAATACCCGACTGTGGTCACATCCCGCATATTGAGAGGCCAAAAGCTGTTGCCGATTTGATTGCAAAGTTTGCTAGAACTAGTAGCTGTCGACAGATTGTGTTGTGAATATGGTGCCCAATGATAGTTTCTTACGTATATGGTGCCCAATGATAGTTTCTTACGTATCAATATGTAGCCCACAATTGCGACGTAGGTAGTTTATTATGTAAACTTAGGTTCGAGTCAATAGTTTGTCATACTTTGGTCAGTTAAGAAAAACATGGCCACATAAAAACTCTTTCCCAGATCTTCAGAGTCAACTTTTGCCCAGTTGCCCCTAGAGTAAAAACATAGCACTATTTTGAAAAAAAAAAAGCAACAAAAAAAAACATAGTATTATTTTATACTCCTATCATTTTATATTACATGAAACCAATTGATTCGACACATATATTTTTAAAGATAATGGAATTTACTATAATGAGAGTGAGAGGAGAAGATTGATGTATTATAACAGAATATATTTTTTTAAAATAAAAAATTGTTAAAAAACATATTGTAAATAAATTAAAAAAAACCCAAAAAATTAAAATATCTCATATATTATGGAACAAAGAAAATATTTCGAACAGATTTTAATGTGGAAACATAAACAAATATCTATGGTTTGTTTTTGTGTGTAAATGCTGATGAGGCCGAACTAATGTAAATCAAGAGTGATTATTCCCCGAATGCAAAAACTCCAAACTCCTGAACAACAGACAAAAGGGAAATTATAATGTGGGATACTCTTGACTACAGTGTCAAGTTATCATCCAACTATATTTTGCTTCAAAATCTAGTATTTGAATTTGGTGATTACGCATAGTAGAATTACCATCTATGGGTTCTCATCAGAATCGCTAGGGAAAAGCACCCAGTCTCTAACCAAATTTACATTAATGCTTCAAGTATACAGGAGTAGAAGAATCTACAAGAAGATGGTTCTAATCCCAACAGTTAACAGTCTAAATTGGTCTTCCAATTTGCCTTAGACCCGGAAAAGCAACAATGAAAACAACAGGAGTGTTAGAAGAATAAAAAGGGCGGTAGCTGCTGAATGGTGGGAGCTCGAGTTAGCGTAGTTGCCAGGAGCAACGCCAGAGTTCGTGCCATACACACCAGGTATAGTGGTAGAGGCAGTGCCCGGAGTCGTAGAAGGTGAGCCAGACCTTGTGGAGGATGTTCCATTCGTCGTGGTGCCCAATGTTGGTGTCATAGTGCTATTACCTGCTTGGCTGTGAGCATCAAACAAACAGCATTATCAAATTGCCATTAACTTCAAATGGGATCAAAGTTGTGTATAAACTAGATGAGGAACATAGGGGACAATATGCTCCAATTCTAACTCAATTCGATCTTATCCTTCTCTTCTCAGTTTGGACTATCAAGCTTCTGATCAAGAAACAGATCCAGAATTACGTCAGTAGTAATACACCCCATTGGCATTCTTATTTGTACTACAAGTCTACAACAGGAAATTATCAAACGCCATCATGGCATATTTGTGCATCAAAATACCGAATAAGATGCCGGGTGTGCATTAAATTGCTCATTTGGATCAGCAACAAAGCATATGAAATTCTGCACCATAATTGTCTGAGGCCAAGAGCAAATACAAAGGCGGAGACAGAGACAATTCAATCATGTAGAAAGGGATAGTAGTCAATATGAAACTATGAAACTTCAACCAAATTTTGTAGTATAACAGAAACAAACAAGTGAAATAATGGAATTCCAGATCATGACAGGACACTGATGATATGTCCCAGGAAAAAGGCTCTCCTAGATCAGGGCATTTGGTTCCAACCAGAACCAAATGGAAAGATAATCAAGTCAGGACCATCCAGATCGTAACCGAACTATGGTCTTGCAGTTGGCTTTTTTCTACCGGAACCGGAACCAAAACAAACTCAGTTTTCATGTTCAGTTTTCTTTCTTGTATATATACAGATCAATACCGCTTCACCTATCTCGGATCGGTAGTTCAATCAACCCCTTCAGTAAACACCTAAAACAGCTAGGTAGTATTATTTATGCCAACTCAAACGATCGGGTTCAGTAGTAAACATTGAGGAAAATCAATCAAATGTACTAGTTGTTGAAACAAAAAGAAGTTAATAAATTTAATATTCACCACATACCAACCAAAAGTGCCCCATTCTAACCTCCACCAGACAAGTTCAGTTTATCAAGATCCATTTCAACTAACTTGTTGATCTGCGCCAACTATGTTTGGGATATGTACTGATTAACCATATTTGAAAGATCTCGAGTTTTGTGCTCTGCATATATGCGCTGCAAAATGACTAGCGGAAAAGTTCTCTTTGGAAAGTATTGCTTCCATCGGATTTCATTCTGATCATATCCACCGACAGAGTCTTAATGATAAAATCATCCACAAGAAGGTTGTAAAGGTTGGTGGGAGATGGGAGTAATGTCATGCACCACCCCTACCTATCAATTTAGATTAGTATAAGTTATTGCTTTACATTGTATTATATTGCCATAATTGAATGTGGCCAAGGCTATTTACCAACTAATCCAGGAGATGAATGGTAAAACTCGGTACAGATCCAAGTTCACAGTGGGCCTTTCACCAACAACTAAATATTCAGAATAGATGAATTTGTTCTTCTGCACAAATATTTATGATAGAAGATGTAAATGTAGTACTTATATCTCATGGAACTAGTGCAGCATAGTCGCTTCTACTTAAATATTATGTCAGCATGCCACTCTACCAAAAGCTGAACTTATGACTAAGGACACAAAATCGTGTCGAGCAAGCCCATCTATAGATATATCTACAACAGAATGATCCAAACAACATTGAATTTTGTTATAGATTCCCATTCAACAGCATCAAAGATTGAAGCGTCAATACCTTGGGCTAGCAGGATAAGTACAGCCAGCAATCACAGCTGCAGAATCCAGACAAGGAAGAGCGTTAGGAAGAGGGAGACAATATACAATCCACAACAAAAACTTCTCTCAAGGGAGAAAATCATATATGGAGCATAAGCACGAGTAGCATTCCTTTTATATCTCAAACATTGAAACCGGATTAATAACTTACTGCTCGGAGGCGATGTAGAGACAGTGGCAGTGCCTGAGAAATCACACGAGCCAGCAACCTGACCCTTCCTCTGGTAGTAACTGTTAGCAGCATAATCACAGTGAGCTTTAACAGTGTTCGGCTGGTAACAGCTTCCTATTTGAAGTATGGCGGAGCAATCTGCACAAGATCCGCAAGCGTAGTCTATGGTCTTCTGTAGAGCTGTGTCTGGTACGCCATCATTGCACAGACAGTATGTGGCACCTACTCAAACCAAGCAAATTCAAACATGAATTGGAAAATCAAAAACATTTGAGCCCAGATCCTAGCAAAAAAATCAACTGCACGGGAATCTCAAATTTCAACAATTTTTTATTTTCTTAACACGTTAACATCAGAAAAAAAAGTGCACAAATGTATAGAATGCACCAGTTTTGCTCATGACAACGCGATAGGATTCTAATTCATGATCTCTAATCGGATGGGTTGGGGTTGATTTCAAATCAGCCAATAAGTTTCAAGAGTACAATACAACAGATTCTTCGAGCTCATTGGCCTGTTTTCCGTAAATGTGACTAGTTCTGTATTTCTTCATAAATCCCAGAACTAGCCACATATACTCAATAAACCATTCCATGTGCTTGAAGAACTAGATGCTATAAGATTGCACCAAAATCAGCACCATTTTTTCGTCTCTAACCGTGCGAAAATTACAATACAATCTATTTTTCTAACGAGATTAGCCCATGAATCCTCACATTGAGAACAAAAGATTAATCAAAATAGAGAATAGAACAACTGAGTTTTCATTGATTGGCAAGAAAGTACAATTACCAAAGACCCCCAAGACACAAGCAACTTTTCTTGAAGAAAAAAGACTAGAAAAATGGAAGCAGCACAAACCCAGAAATCTCGACATTGATAAAGTCGATGGCATTGATTCAAAATGCAAATTGATTCCAGAAAGATGAGCATTTTTTGCTTACTTGAATCTCCAATGAAGCTCAACAACAGAGCAGTAACAAAGAGCAAGACAGTCATCATTGTTTGTGCAGGGTTCAACAGATCGATTTGAGAAATGGGAAAGTGTTGTTTGTGTGATGAGGAATCGGATGCTTGGTGAAGAAATTAGGAGGATGGAAGCAGCCAGAAGAGGAATAATAGAAAGTGATGTATGTGATGTGAGTTTGGTTCCTCTGATGAAGAAATTTGTGGGGAACGGTGACATGTGGGGAGACAGGTACAGTACAAATTTTGTTAACTCGAAATCAAGGGGTGGAGGTGGGTGAGGGTGGTGCACTGTGAACTTCGGTGGATTCATGGAGTGTCTTGTACAAACAACGTCACCCCCTCTCATTTTGATTGGTATTTTATATTCCTTTTATTAAACCCTAAACCCTAAACCCGTTAAATGCATGAATATAAATCTTATTTTCATATCAAATGATATTCAGTCGTCTCATAATATATATTATATTGAATTACGTAACTTACGTAACAATCGATGTCTCACGATAAATTTCTAAAAAACTACGTTTGATTGTCATTACACGCATGTCAAACTTTGTATCAACACGAATGTAAACTCAATCTGTATCAACAATGAGAGTTTTTTGTCAATCAAAATGATAATTTTGAAGTAAAAGGAAGTGATGTTCTAGGTATACCTATGATTGTTATTGTTATTGTCAAAATATAAAAATAAGAGAAAATTCTTGATAGATATCCTTATATAATTTTAATTACATAAAATTATTCAATTACTATTTTATTTTCATTAGTTATCTCGTAATCAATTAGGAGATCATTTTTCCAAATATAAATATTCAATCAAAAATTTAATTTTCTAACATCAATTATTTTCAAATTCTGACGACAACGATAACGACGAACTGACAACAAGAACAATGAGTCCATGACGAAAACAATGAACTGATAATGATGAACTGACAACGACAAACACAAGAGTGTCTTTGTCACTTTTATCACTCAATCAATAGAATACTTCTATAAAATAATAATGACAGTTCCGAAAAAAACTTTCCAAAAAAGATTTAAAAAGATTTTATTACACGTTGGTAATCAAAGTTATTGAATGCATAATCGATAGATTTTGAAACAGAGATCTTTTTCTGAATCTTTTAATGGGAAAACTAAGAAAACTAATTATTTCTCAATTGATTTATGGGGACAACTCATTGGACAAAGCTTGTATAAAGGAAAGCATCAATGATTTTATGTGATTCAATAAACATAATAGAAATTCCTTCGGTGTCTCAACTTTCGATGGATGTCAAATTGACTTGGGCATCAGGCTCCGAACTCTCTGAAAATCCTTAGTCAGTCGGTCCAAATCTAGTCCTATTGTCTAACGAAAAGTTATCTATCATTTGTAATATTTCATTTTGATATATAAATTTAAATTTATTTTTCTTTCATTATTAATTTTCATCACATAATTATTTTTTTATGTTCTTTAATTATTAATCACATATATCATTTTAAAAATTCAAGAATTTCATAACAAAACGCACGCAAATTAGGTGGGACGGAGAGGAAATACAGGGCATGCCTGTGAACTCAACTGGTAGGGAGTAGTCACACTCCAAAACCCTACAAAGCCCTCGTCATCCAAAATCAACTGGTAAATCACATTTCGCACCCGAGCTACGGCCAATCATCCCCTCCTCAAGCAATGAAAATGGAGCACTGAGCTTTGATTTACACCCATTTCATCATTCACTCTCCCCAACACATTCCTCCACAGTGGCGACGATGCTGTCCAAAACCAGAACCCTAATCAAAACCCTAACCCTAACCCTAACCCCCAAACCCCACCCCATCACCACACTCCCATTCCTCAACCAAGAACCCCAATTCGCAATAGATCCCAACGACCCACCTCACCAAAACCCCACCATACCCTCTCCTCTCCCTCCAAACCCCGCCACCGGCAGCCCCTTGTACCACGAGAACTGGCGCAGCCACATCTCCACCACCAGCTCCGCCATAATCCCCTTGGCCCTCATCGGCGGCGTCGCCAGGCCCGAACCCGTGGACGCCCCCGAGATGCTGAATCTGTTTGGGAAGAAGACTGCGGCTGGGGAATGGGGGGATTTGAAGGGTCTGTTTGAGGGATGGGTTAGGGAGTTGGATAGGGACGGGAAGCCCAACAGGCCGACCGTCGAGATGTGGAATCATTACTTGTGGGCTAACTTGATGAGCGGGGCGAGTGCTGCGGATTTGCTTGATGTGGTGGCGCAGATGGAGGATTATGCGGTGGAGCCGAATACCGCTTCGTTTAATGTGGTTCTTAGGGCGCTGTTTATGGCCGTGGAGGCTGAAGCCGCTGAGAAGTTGCTCCAAAGGTAGAGTCCTACCTGTGCGGAAATGTTTGTTTTGCGTGCTTGTATATGATGGTCATATTGGTTTGTGCTCTCAGGATGCTGCAATCTGGAAAAGGGTCTCTCCCTGATCCCGAGTCCTATGGCCTTGTTATTCCCTTGCTACTGCAGCAAGACAAGATCGAGGATGCCTTGAAATATATAGACTTGGCCCTGAAGTCTGGTCATCCATTGACAATGAACGTTTTCACGGAATGTGTTCGTACCTGTGTGACTAAGAGGAGGTTAGATACTCTGGTGTCAATTATAGAGAGATGCAAGGTATTCCAATGGTCATTATCTTAATATTATATTCAGAGTGGTGCAATATGTTATCTTTATGATTAACTGTATCATGTATTTGTGGCAAATCATCAGACTATGGATCAGAATAAAGCTCTCTGTCCTAACTGGAACTTGTGCAATGTGCTTGCACAGTTCGCTATCCAAAATGACACCAGCAAGCTAGCTTTCTCTGCCTTGGAGTTTATGGCCAAATTGATTACTCGGGGTGAGAGTTCAAGTCCTAAAATAAATTACTCTACAGATCAAGGGTTAATCATATCTATTCTTGCTACTGCTGGTAGGACATGCGACCCTAAGCTTTTGGAAGCATCATGGCAGATCTTAGGACGCAGTTTGGGTAAAAAGAAAGCCCCTAATCCTGAAACCTTCTTGGCCAAAATATATGCTTATTCTTCATTGGGGAACTTGCTGAGTGCCTTTCGAACTCTGAATGAATTTGAAACTGCTCATGCAAATACTGGTACTGAGGCAGGAGATGAGCTATTCTCTCCATTTACTTCTCTCTTTCCACTTGTGGTGGCATGCTGCAAGAAGAACTTTGAATCTCTGGACATGGTACGGCGTCCTGTCTATTCGTAATATAGCTGTATGAGTTTATTCTTTTACTGGGGCTTACTGTTATAGAGCATTGTTCAGTATCCGTTATACCTACATTATAAAGTTACAATTTGATATCTAAGATTCGTGTGCTTTATAGCCTTCTAAATTTTCATGTTGACATCTTTTCTGAATTCTGTCCTGCGAACATGCTTTCTAGATGTAAATTTTTGCATTACACTTACTCCCGAAGGATAGCACTACTCTTGTCAGGTTTCTGTAATGTACAATGCTTATGATTTTGGTTGATATGAAAGAAATGTCTATGTGATTATGTTGGTTTCTAAGGAGACTTTGTTTTTTTGTTAGAGAGTACCCTTAATGGGTATTCTGTTTTGTTTAATACCTATGTTATGTAATCAAATGGAGATAAGATAGAAAGTGTTTCCCGTTCTTATTTTCCCATGTAGCACTAGTTAAATGTTTATGACGATAACCTGATGTAATTCCAAGAGATCATGAACTAGTTTTTTGTAGCACTTGTTTTGTGTGAAACCCATGGCAGCAACGTTAGGATAGCCACCAAATGCGAAAACAGTGGGAAAAATAAAGAAACTTTAACAATATATTGAGAAGAAGTCAAAAGTATAAGTTGATCAAACTTCCTAAGGTTCAAGGAACTTCATAGATACCTACATATTCATTTGTATGCATTTGTTATGAACTAAAATACCTGTTGCTTTTGCCTCTGATTGAATTTTCAGGTCTACTTTCAACTAGAGAGTCTGAGCCGAGGGCAGGTCCCCTACAAATCTGTCGCTGCATTGAACTGTATTATTCTGGGTTGTGCCAATATTTGGGACATTGACCGAGCTTATCAGACCTTTGAGGCCATCAGTTCTACATTTGGGTTGACACCTAACATTCACTCATACAATGCCTTGATGTATGCCTTTGGGAAACTCAAAAAGGTGTGCTTTGTAATGCACCTGTCTCGTTTCATATACTATTACGAGTTGTCTGTCCTCTGGTTTTGCCTGTGACTTTTGCTTCTTAAACTTCAAAATATAGTGCATGAAATCATGGCTTGAACCTTGACAACATTTTCAAACGTTTAATAGTATGGCACTGGCACCATGTACAATGTAAACAGTTGAATACGACCGATCATATCTTTTGCAGTGAATAATTTTTTTGGTATTAGTACTAAGCGCTTCAGGAAACATTTTGACAGCCATTTAAAGTGCATTTAGACTTTTCAGAAGAAGTTTGCATGTGACAAGATTGGACAAGCCTTCTTGAATCTCTAGGTAAAGGATTCCTGATGCCAGTCAATATTTTGACCCTTATGGTAGGACTTTGTCCTTGAAATCCGCACTTCGGGACCTCCTTTCAGGATTCAGGAAGGTACCAGCATGGATCAAGTTCCTTCTGAAGGAACATCCAGTCTGCTGGTGAATAGAGCCCATTCCTTCCATTCGTATACAGTGTAAATTTTTTTTGTTAACAAGCTTAACCCTCGAGTTTGGTGCACAAACACTGGCATATCTTCATGCTGGAGGATAATGTTAGGTTTAGTAGTCTTTTCCTGACCATTGGGTCAATCTTTAGTTTATCTTCTGTGATTTATCTTTTTGTCCGGAAGTGGTGATATGTGCTGCTGTATTTGCTAATTTTGCTTTATGTTTCTGCTGTTTACAATAGAATAGAGCTGATTTCAATTTCATAATAGCCCATTTGCATTCCTCTCACGCTCAGCCCTATGCATACACAGATTAGTGCACGCACTCTACAGCCTCTCACTCTTTTCTGTTCTGGTTGCAGAATTCTGAAGCTGTGAAAGTGCTCGAGCATTTGATTAGCGTGGGTGTGAAACCAAATGCAATGTCTTATAGTTTGCTTGCTGATGCTCATTTGATCAACCGTGATCCAAAGTCTGCTCTGTCCGGGCTTGATGAGATGGTAGCACACCAACTCCTTAGTAGATGTTTCGTGATCATCACCTGTGCTTGTATGGCAAGCTAGCTAATATATATATATATGTTCCATCTCTGGCAGGTTGATGTTGGTTTCATACCCTCGAGAGTGACCCTGAAAAAAATCCGAAGACGGTGCATACGAGAAATGGATTATGACAGCAATGATCGCCTAGATTCACTAGCCAAAAAGTTAAAGATTCCCTTGGGTTCAGAAAACCGTAGAGATATACTATTCAGTCTGGAGTATGCTACTGAATATGCCATATAGGTAATTCAAACTTCCTTCTGTGATGTTACAAAGTAGGGTTGTTCTTGAGTTGAGTTGTTTGTCGATTAGTTCAAACTTTCTCAATATGAGCTCGACTCGTCTAGGATGAATCATGAATGAGTCAAACCTGGCAGGAAATCTCGAGTTTGATAAACTACCCGATTATTCTACTCTACCTGTTCACGCAGATGTTCGACTCGTGGGTACTCGACTCTGCATGAAAACGTTTTCACTCAGTCCTTAGATATGGACAATGAAGATATTTTAGCGTGAAAAATATGTTCTATATTGTTCATTTGTTGATGATCAGTTGCGTCTTCTACCCAATTATTCTTGTTGTTGACATTGTGGTTGTCCCTTGTCATTATCATGGTATTGCTAATGCTGTGTTATGCTGATGGGATCATAACACAAAGACTATTTGGTCTTATATCTTCCTCATTTCTCTTCTTGTGTTTCAACATCGGGACCTCCAGAAATGAGTTTTATCATTGACGTCTCAATCGCTTAAGGCTAATGCTCTTTTTAGTGAATTGTTTTCTTTGTGATGCATGCTTGGTTTCGATGATTGTGCTTTAGAGTCATTTACGTACTTTTCTGTCCCAGAGCTTCACGGTAACGATCATCTTGTGTAGTCTTACTTTCAGGTTTGCATCTGCATGATGCACAGAAAACAGGTTAACACTGTCTACTTGTGCTATAACTGTTGAACGTTGTTGAATCGCCGGCAAACTTCTTGGTTTGTAAATTATTTGATTGAACTCTTGAGTAGAATCATTCTTTTTTCATTCGTGCTGTTTGGTCTATTTATTGTCGTTTCAGGCGAGGTCAATGCCGTGATTCCCGTTTAGGCGGCCTGGGGAATAATGTTTTAGTCAATCTAGGAGTCACATTCCTGTTGAGGGCCTTGAGGCTCCATTTGTAAGTGACGATGTTATTATTTAATCGAAGTTCTAATTTCTCAAAATGCAGTTTTCTTTGCACCAAACTCATTGGTTGAGCTGTTTGTGCCGAAACAACCCCGACTTGGTATTTGATGGTGCTGCACGTCTATCCATTATTAGTTCAAGGAGTTTTCTTTTGCTGGTTCGGTTTTATGTCTGCAGATGTTCTTGCATCAACCTGATGAAATTTTAACCAGTTGGTACGTAGTCTTGATAGCATTTCCTTTTTACTGAAGGCAGCAGTCTGCGCCTAGCACGGCTGTTGGCCGATGACAATGATGCTGGTTCCAGTTCCAGAAAGAGAACTGGTGCGCTATCGTCTTTCTTTGTAGATGAACACGCTGAATGCTTAGCAGTCAAGCTAGCTAATTCCAATGTCGTGATATCGCCTTGATTATTGTAGCTGCGGTAGTTTTTTCCTGTCCATTTGGTTTGCTTCAAAATGCAATATGTGCCCCATGTTGATGTTTCATTATTGGGTTATAGATACTCATGTTTAAAGGGATGTCGACACATAATGTGCAGACTTTATACAGAACCCCTAGAAAGATAAAATTTGACGCAAATTTATAATGATCAGTATTGAACCCCAAGAATCAGATTGCCATGGCCCAGGAACGAGATCTGGCAAGCCCCTCTTGCCATCAAGGCCTCTCCTCCGGCGAGTCACCAGTTTTTCTCCTCTGCCGCGTTCCTCTTTCTCTCAGCTCTCATTAGACAGATGCTGTATGTGACTCTGTGACATGAGTCTTCGTAGTTTTTTTATCGCCGCTCTCCGCCGCCGATGATATCCTTTCTCACACCTCGCACCACACCACACCCTTCCTCGCCCGAGCCCGATGATCAGCCCATCCGACCCCGCCCAGCTCCTCCGGGTAAGCACGATCCTCTTCCAACTCCAACACTCTCCTTTTCCCAAACTACAAACCCGTCTCCAAAACACCCGATTCGATCTGACCCACGAGTTCTTCCTCCAAATCTGCAACAAGTTCCCCCTCTCGTGGCGACCCGTTTACCGCTTCTACGAGTTCACCCTCACCCGACAACCCGAACTTACCCACACTACGCTTACACTGAACAGGATGCTGGGTGTGGTTGCCAAGTCGAGAAATATGGATCTTTTGTGGGAAACGGTGAATGATATGGCGAGACGGGGTGTGGTTGATAGGAAGAGCGTGAGGGTTGCGGTTCGGGGGTTTGCGAAGGCTAGGGAGTTGAAGGTGTGTTGGGGTTTTTGATTTGATGAGGAAGAATGGGTCTGAGTGTGATGTTGAACAGCTAGAAATAGGTTTATTGTGCCAATCGTTCAGATACTTATTTGTGGATTGTCACAAACTCGAGTAGCCCATAGTAATTTCCCTGCTTAAGCTTCAAGTCTTGTTCAATAGTGGTGGATAAAAGTTGGACTTATAGATCAACTCTAGGTGTTCTTGTACGTGTTCAATAACTCATCAATCTAATGCCATGTGTCTATAATTGCCTATATCTATGTTCTAGTTCTCCATCACCCGTTGGAGGAATTATCATACAAATTTACATCAATAAATTAATTTTTCCTTGACTTTGTGTCTCTTGTTCCAACAGTAAAGTACCTAACTCCATTAGCAAAAAATGAACACTTCGAGAAAACTTATTACTCCTATTATATGGCAATGGAATTGGATAAACGTTTCATGGCCCGAATTTCCATTGGACGCATTCCACTAAAAAAAAAAAAAACAAAAAAAAAAAAACAGTGTGTTAGCAACAGTCGTGTAATCTGTAGTCACTAATTTGCGACAAAAAGTATTTGTTAGTCGTTAAATTTATGACGGAATTTGTTGGTCGTAGATTAGCGACGGAAAAAGGCATCCCGTCACAAGGCCTGGATTTTTGTAGTGTTCACGCACAAGACAAGTTTCGGATCCCGACTATTATGAAAATCAAGTTGGAAAGATAAGAACTATGTTTCGGATCGTTCATGTTTAGATGCTTGGTTTCATTCCAAACAAATTCGAGATTCTATTTATCTTGATTTTTGTTTTTTATTGCTTTAATTTATTTATTTTTATTGATTTTCTCATTTATAAGTTTTTTTATGTGCACTTTTTTTTCTTTTGACAAGGTTATTTGCAGACGTTTAGTTGTATGACAATCTATTTTGTTTGTCTTTGGATTCCGAAAACACCAACTGTCATTACTACTTTGGGTTGAAGTTGTCGACTACTTCACATCCATGATGGATATGCACAGGGGGGTTCGGCATGGCTTTCCCTTTAGTTGGTGTGCATTCCACTCCAGTTCAAAGGCCAATGTGCACCAGCTATTCAAGCTTAATTACACTTGAATAACTCCAACTGAGTATCGAAAAGGCTCGAGACCTTTGATGTTATCATAGCGGCCTCCTATATATTTTTTTAGTGATCAGCTTGCATATACCATTTTTAGTTCACTGTAAGTAGCATATATCTTTTGTAGGGTTGTGTCTATTACTCACATCATCAGTGGTTGGCGGATGAATGCATTGATGGTGATATTTCATGAATACTATTGCAACAAAGGTTAGCCTGATCGGTATCTTTAAGGTGACCTCACACGTCACTGACTTATATGCAAAACTCGGTGGCCCAAGCCATCACCAACCCGCATTCAGAGGGATGACAAAAAGATTTTTCGAGTAAAACATGCACATAAGGACAACGAGAACCAGTAAATAAGAGTTGTACGTCGATTCTCGCATGGACTGTTCCTGATGCACTGTTATATCACTATATATACTTCAGATATCAACTAAGGAATCATACTTGGGAGCATGATTATCTTGCATCTCCTGTGATATATACGGCATATCCTTCATTGCAACAGTAGTAAGGAGTTCCTGTCATACCCAAAACAAACTATATGTTGTATATATATAGAAACCACGAAACCTCAGAGAGTAACAATGGTCATTATTATTAGTTGTTCCCAGCTAAATGATCCGAATTATAGACACTGCTGGTGGAATCATGTGATATAAAAATGTAGGAGAAGCTAAATTGGGTGGGATCTATATGGGATATCTTTTTTCTTCTTTTTTTTTAGTAGGGAAACTGAAAGTTACTATATTTTTAAACTAGAGGGAGTGTACATGAAAGTGAAATATTAATACTAGCAAATATGCTATAGAAATATCATTGTTCTGCGGAATTCATTAAGGTGTTGATCACGCTTATATAAATTATCCATGAAACTCGTCTCGAGCTTAGTATTTTGTTCTCTACACCCATTGCATCGGAGAATTTACTGAGGTCCAAAACAGTGCTCAAAATGGCAAAATTAAGTCATGCCATCGGCGTGGTGGATAGATGGATGCCTTAGTAATTGCACAAAAGCATTCACCTAATTTGGCTATATATAGGTTAAGACACTCCTTCGTTCATATGTTATTCATTCATATACAATACGATTGAATTCGGCATGCAATACACATTTCCTGTACTACCTTTGATATAAGTCGCTCTAATACAGATCTCCTCTAAGATCAATCAATGGAAAACCTTCTCCTCCTCACCATTCAGTGGATTTTTTCTCACATCCATTTCACCGATATCGTTCTAGCTATCTTCCTTTTCGTTGCCTACAGTTACATCTATCAAAAGCTCACCTCAAAGGGTCCGATCCTATGGCCGATTGTTGGTATGGTTCCGTCTTTTATTATTCATGCCAACGATCTCCATGATTGGAACACGAGAGCTTTGATAAGAAGCGGAGGGACTTACTACTTTAACGGACTTCTGATGGGAAATGTTCATGGTGTTGTGACATCTGATCCTGCTAAGGTTGAGTACATGCTGAAAACAAGGTTCTATAATTTCCCGAAAGGAAGTTACTACAGGGAAAGGTTCAGTGACTTGCTTGGTGATGGCATCTTCAATGCGGATGGAGATAATTGGAAGGAACAAAGGCGGGTCGCTACCTCTGAAATGCACACCAGCCGCTTCTTGGATTATTCAGCAAAAGTCGTCCAAGATTTGCTGCACAAGAAGTTGCTGAAGTTGATAGAGGAAAATACCACAATCGCGGGTGGTCATTTAGTTGATCTTCAGGAATGGCTTCTAAGGTTTACGTTCGATAATGTTTGCATAGCTGCCTTCGGGGTCGATCCTGGTTGCTTGGCACTAGATTTACCTGAAATACCTTTTGCCACAGCATTTGAGGACGCAACAGAGTACTCTATTCTAAGATTTCTTACCCCACCATTTGTTTGGAAAGTCATGAGGTACTTCAATGTGGGGAGGGAGAGGAAGCTAAAGGAAGCAGTCCGTATCGTGCATGAATTTGCGGATAACACGGTCAAGAACAGGAAAGCTTATCTCGCAGAGATCGTATATAATGCGAACACCAAACACGATCTCTTATCAAGGCTCATCAGGTCGGAGAAGAATGTCCCAAGTCTGCAACAGGGCAGCAACAACCTTTTTTCTGATAAGTTCCTCAGAGATTTTTGCATAAGTTTTATTCTTGCAGGGCGAGACACCAGTTCCGTGGCACTAACATGGTTCTTCTGGCTTATTCATGAAAACCCGGATGTTGAAAAGAAAATCCTGAATGAAATTGGACATATAGTGAGTGAAAAGTTCAAGCGAGGAGAATCGGAGTCGAAATTCCAAGCAGAAGAATTTGAAAGGATGGTGTACCTACACGCAACATTAACAGAAGCAATGAGGCTCTATCCACCTGTCCCTGTGGACTTTAAACAAGTTATAGAAGACGATGTCTATCCCGATGGCATGGTAGCCCGAAAAGGAGGCCGTGTTTACTACCACATATACGCGATGGGAAGAATGGAGTCTATATGGGGAAAAGACTGCAACGAGTTTAAGCCCGAGAGGTGGATCAAGGACGGCCAGTTCGTGAACGAGAACCCATTCAAATATGTCATCTTTAATGCCGGTCCAAGGCTCTGTGTAGGCAAAAAATTCGCGTACTTGCAGATGAAGATGATCGCCGCTTCCATCCTTCGGAGGTATAAAGTTATTGTAGCTGATGGAGAGGTTATTTCCCCTAAAGTCACAACTACACTCTACATGAAGAATGGGCTTCTTGTCACTTTTGAGCCTAGGCATATCCTCACCTGATATTGGCATCTGAGGAGTCGCAGAGAAGATATCCCGAAAAGGATCAAATAATGATAGATATAGTGAATCTGTGTAGGCGTTCCTTTTCACTTTGTCTTTGTTACTTTGCTTGGAGTGCTTAAAATTGAAATGCAAGTATAAAAGGAATGTTATATGTTGCAAACTTGAAAGTTTCTGTAATAACTGGTAACTAGGAAGGCCCCTGATCAGTGCAATGGGAAATTTATGATATCAACTTCTATATCGATAAAAACAAAAACTCTACTTTATACTTTATACTAGAACTGGTAAGCAAGCGAGCAGTTTGGAAAAGAAATATCAGAATGAACATGACCTTCATATTTGCATGAAGAGCCAAAATTCATGAGCTTTTATAAAGAGTAATTGGCATCAGCCGAATTGATAAGGAAAAAAGCAAATCAATATCGTGGATAAAACTAAGCGTTCATGTTCTTATACCCATGAAATATGGCTACAAATCAAACAATGATCCATAAGCATTTTGATCATATAGCAACCAACATGACCATGATGCAACAAAGCATGGCTGAGAGACAGAGAAGAAAGGCACATAAAGAATCATTTAACAATCAAGAACCACTGATCACTGAAAATCAACCAAAATCACTGGAGCCCCAAAACAAGAACCTCAAACCTGATTATGCGATGATTATAATCATTGGATCAACACCGCATAAGTGAAATCCAACCTTAAATGCCATATCAAATTATTAATTTCTGCTCTAACAAAACCACGCTCAAAATACACTATTGGCCACAATGAAAGGAAAAAAAAAAAAAAAATGTTACTCTGAACTCAAACATCAGCACACCATTATTCATCTTCATTCCTTCATCATCACAAGGGTTTGCTACCGACAACCCTAGCACCAACCCCATCGAGTCTCGCGACCGTTGCATTGGCCTTCAACTTCCCCACCCTGGCAAACGCCTCCACCATCCTCTCCCCGACCTCCCTCCCCTTCTCCTCCTCCCCAA
Organism: Drosera capensis; assembly: GCA_001925005.1. Classification (NCBI taxonomy): domain Eukaryota; kingdom Viridiplantae; phylum Streptophyta; class Magnoliopsida; order Caryophyllales; family Droseraceae; genus Drosera; species Drosera capensis. Next base: position 49,987 of record LIEC01006558.1, read on the forward strand.
CCACCGCAACAGCAGTCGGCCCAGCACCACTGATAGTGCATCCAAACGCCCCTGCCTCAAGTGCCGCCCTCTTCACCGCCTCCATTCCAGGAATCAAAGGCGCCCTCTTCGGCTCAACAATCCTATCCCCCGACATCGCCTTCCCGAACCCAACCAAATCCCCCTCCATCACCGCCGCCACAAGCGCCCCTGCCTGACTACAATTCCACACGTGATGCTCCATCCCTATCTCCCCCTTCAACACAGCCCTCATTTTCTTCGTCGGCGCCTCGAACTCCGGACTCACAAGCACAAACACCAACTCCTTATCCTCGGGAAACCGAACCCTAACCAAATCCAACGGCTCGTAACTCCGAATCAAAACAAACCCACCCATTATAGCCGGCCCAATATTATCCGCATGATACCCCGACACCTTCGCCTCGGATTCTAACCCGGCCATCACCAGCTCCGTCTCCGTCAACCTCCCCCCGAACATCGCGTTCACCGCCACCTGCCCATCCAAATGTAAGCCACTGATAGAGGAATACATATATAACTGAACATAGTGAAATAAAAAGTCCATGAAATCCCGTCAAGTGCACGGTATATGAGGAAGGTAGCGATGTCCCTCTATTTTTACATAGAAATACTATTTTATTTCTTGGTGTCCTCTGAGTGTCAAACGCTTACCACATACAGGAATACGTAGGGTTGAACATAATGAAATAAGAAATGAAAAGATTTTTTTGTTCTTACCGCGGCCGCCGCGGCACTCGCGGCGCTCGACCCCAACCCGCTCCCCAACGGCAATCCCTTCTGCAACGTCATCGTCAATCCCATGCCTCGAATCCCTAACCGCTTAAGCGCGGCCAATGCGGCGATGCCGGCGCAATTGAGGAGGGGATCGAGGGAGAGGGAAGGGGCACCGGAGATGTGGGAGATAGTGAGGTGATGGGAGGAGGGGGAGAGGGAGAGGGTGACGTGGTCGCCGAGGGAGTCGACGGCGGCGCCGAGGAAGTCGAAGCAGGGGCCGAGGTTGGCGACGGTGGCGGGGGCGAAGGTGGTGACGGAGGAGAGGACAGGGGAAGGGGAAGGGGAAGGGGAGAGGGAGGAGAAGGCGCGGAAAGTGAGGGTGGTGCGGTGGCGGCGGCGGTGGGGTGTGGAGAGGTGGTGGCGGCGGCGGCGGGGTGTGGAGAGGTGGTGGCGGTCGAGTGGCGGTGTTGGTGGTGATTGGAGGCGGAGAGTGGCGGTGGCCATGGGAGTGGTCAGAGGTTTGGGTTTTGGGTTGAGTGATGAAGATGGTGAAACCCTAATTGTTCGATGTAGGAAGTCAACGTCGCTGTGATAGTTTGATGGAGAATACCAATGCTCCCGCTTAAAATTATTATAATATTTAAAATTTATATATATATATTAATATAAATCTTAATATGTGTACGACAATAATCAAACATAATTTTTTTTTATAAATTGTCATATAAATTAAATATTTCAATCTAATATATTTTACGAAACGATCCAACATGATTTGATATAAAAATAAAATTCATTCAACTCTTTGAAAACCATCCTTTGAAATGCAACAAGTCATCTTCTGGCAAAAGTACAAATCTCAGACTAAAAAATCACAAACATTTGAAAACAAGTGACACAATCAAGGAATTACATCGATGCGGAAGAAAAACATCAGATATTGAACTTCTAGAATATATGAGTGTGACGATCAAGGAATTACGCCGGTAGTAGATCACTTGAAAAGGTTCCATCAAGATCTGGAAGTTAACTTGAAACTTCCGGTGGGGTGGACGGCTTGGAGCTGGTCTGGGACTACCAGAACTTTAATGAAGACGACATAGCAGTTTCTGTATAACAGATGCTTACACGCATCACAAAAATAAACCATTGCTCAATCTTTAATCACTTTACAATGCAAAACGAAATCTCATCTGCTATACCCCACCTAACCTATGTACATCCCCTGACCTATGTTCCTGAACCAATGAAGGTGGCATACATACTTCCAACGTATATCCTAATTGAAATGAGACTACAAGGTCGTCGCAGTGCTTCCATCCCGTTGGTTATGAAATTCCATAATCATCTGATCAGAACCTTTGGGAAGATGAATTTGAAGACATGCACACCTCTGTCAATGCTCCCATCAAACTGACTATAGCAAGTAACAAAAAATAAAATAAAATAAAATAACTCAGAGCTCTCTGTCAGTGCACACTTGCAAGTATAACAAGAGGCTGATAGGGCATCCATCCAAAATTGCATAAGGTTCTCACAGATGTAATATGGTCAAGGAATTGTTCTTCCGTAGCAGATTGTGCCAATGTAGCAATTCCTCCCCCAATTCTCCTGCAAGCAGCCACATATGGTCAATAAGACATAATGAAACGGGCTGGATCTTACCTAGGAAAACTAAAGATAGATTCTCAAGAAACTAACCTTAACTTTGTCACTAGGGAACGCAGAAGTACGGACTATCCTCTGCGAGGCATCGTCCAGCTCAGAACTAGGATAACTAAGTATAAAAGCAGCCTGATTGCCAGTCGCAGCAGCGCACGTGATACGATAACCAGCTACCCACCTTAGGCGGATACCCTCATCGGGATATTGGAAATCCAACTCTACAAGCTGAAGAGGCAATCAACCACTCTTGAGTTTAGATATGATGCTAATTAGCAGCAAACTCAACATGTAGGACGCAATAAGATGTACAAACTCCAACAGAACCTGATCACGAAATTCAGGAGTACGAGACATGATAACTGCCCATTTCGTTCCTGAGGTAGCCATTGTGGTAACAAAGAATCTGTCCTTCCATTTCCCTTTAATCCACTTGAATGGGAAAGAGTCGCTGACTATGTATGTTTGTTCCAGATATTGGGTCCCTAGATATATTATATAATATGCAACAATTACACATATATTAAGATAATCTCCTTTCTTACATCTTCTTTCTCATGGAAGAATTATACTTACCCAAGGACATGACGATCAAGGATCTTCCATCATCAGAACCTGCTACAGCAGTTATGTAGTAATTTCGGAGCCACTGCTCAAAGATCCATGGCTGAAAATTTGAAGCGCAAGAGTCATTAACCGAAACAAATAATACAAAAAAATTCAAAAAATAAATTAAAAAATCTAGCCCTTGCTCTCGACGAGCTATATTCTCTTAATACAGTGCGAATCTTGAGCACATCGTCTTAAGAAACACAACTACAACTAGGCACAGAACCAACCCATGGAATGAAATCACGAGAGACTCGATAAACTTGAGCATTGAAGCCAGTGCCAGAATCCATGACCAAAGCCCATGAGTTAGATCTAGAAGCAACACATCTGACATACAATCTTTCTTCAATTCCTTTGTCGATATACTGCAAAACCCCCTCATCAGAAGCATTACGGTGATGTCTGGGTCAAAATATAAAATCAAGCTGATTAATATCAGGATGCATGCTTAAACTTCATCAAATTTGAAATAAGACAAGAGCACATACCTTTGCGTCATTGGTTCATGACCATGAAAAACAAAAATCCATTGAGTGATACGTAACCCAGTACGAATCTTCTTTTTTGTTTGCCCATCATCGTCCTCCTCTATTGTTAATCCTCCCCTCTTATGCACAACTTGATGAGTGAGCTTCAAGGTCAATCATATTTTTTTTTAAGTTCTTCATTCTTGTTCAAGGAAAGAATCTAATGGGGCTGCACAGAGCAGCAAAGTGAAGTACCGCGTGTGCACCACCTGTGTTTATAGGCCTAGAGTCAGGGTTGGGATCTATAAGCCCATCAAAAAGGAAGACATATTTTGCATAAGTAGGCTCCTCGTCAAACTTCAAGTTCACCACAGACTCGACAAATTGTTTGAAGGGTTGTGGACAAAAGTCACACAATGACTTCGTAGAGGTCTCCATCTTTTTCTTGGACACAAGAAACGCTTTATTATCTCCCTGCAACAGGCATCCGTGCATAAGACTGATGAGCACAGTAAATAAGCGATTAAGCATCAGAAAATAAGCGCTTATTTTTCAACCTGATACCCCTGCCAAGGAAGTTCGCCACGGAGGAGATAAATGAGTGTATAAGCAAGTGATTCCATGTCATCTCTCCTGCTGCAAGTTCTTCCAAGGTGTGCATGCACGCTTGCATAACGTATTGTACCCCTAATTAGGATAGCCACAACCGTTGTATTCATAACAGATATAACGTGAGTAAATATTAAGGGAAACCAGTCAAACAGAACAAGACACAAGTTGCATATATGTACCTGAAAACATCTGGTTGTTGTTTGTAAGGGATATGTAGGTCAGTAGATCTATAACGCCATCTGGTAGCTGCTCAAATGAAGCAATGCACAACTTAATACTTTTATCATTTCATTAGCCATCCACATACTGCATGAACTTCCATGAAGAACCTACCCAATCCAAAATCAACAAGGAACAAATTTTTCTCCTCTGGGGTCCCAGGCAGGCCAAGTAAGAAGTTCTCAGGCTTTATATCTCCATGTACATATCTGACAAAACCATAGTTTCTTCAATAAGATGAATATAAGAAGAGTATAACAAATATACAAATTCTCAGTATCTACGTCGACTTCGTGAAAATTTGGTATATTGTGAATCCCAAAAGTAATCGCCAACCCTGCTATCCTAGCTCATAGAATTCTAGCCATGTTATCTTAGCAGCTGTGCTTATGATGTATTTCATGGTTAGTATGGATGTAATAGGCTAGCTTCTTCCAGTTTATCATGCCTTGTAAAATGGATGACAGTGTATTTGTTTGGTTTGAAATGAAAGGAAAACTGAACTTCTGTTCAAAAAGAAAAAAAAGTAACCACCAGCTCTAAAAATCAAGATTATTGAATTGTTTGCATTGTGCATCACTTTCAAGAGTTCGTGACCTATCTAGTATCAATATAATCTCTCTTTCTTTTCAAGGTTGATAAGATGGATGGAAATCAGCCTTTGACCAAAACGAGTTTCAGGTAAAGAATTGAGTCAGGAGAAGCGGGCATGGAAGTTGGAATACGTAAAACAATGCACCAATGGCCAGTGCATCAAATAGAGAGGTAAAAGAATATCAATTGACATAGAAGTGCATGAGAAGTGTTTTCAGGAAAGTGTAATTGGTAAAAGAATAAACCACACCTCAAAAGATCTAGTCTATAAAGCACCGTCCGCACTTCAAAGACTAGAATACATAGAATCAAAAGAAGATGGAGTTCATTTTGTTTACGTCCAGCTATACAAGCCTAAATTAAGTTATAAATCACATCAGACAGCTTGCGAAGTTTTCTTTCTTATATATCAGCACAAAATATTATTAGCATTGGTGCTAGTTGTGAACAGCGGGACTAAAAAGCTGAAAGCTGAAACTAAAATGCAAGAGTTTAGTACAGTCTTGAGTGCACGTTCTCCAATATCGATATTGCTTCCATTGCTATGCATGAGACCATTTCATGAGACATCCTGAAGCAGCAATAGCAAATTAGTAAGATGAAACTCTCATACAGGTGAGAGATCAGACAAAAATCATAGAGATGACAAACAATATCACAACTCAGACTTGCCTCTGTATATTGTTAACATCCATAAGGCTTGGACCAAGCATATCCATGACCTACACCAGCGAAACATATTCAAAGGACCGCCTGCAGTAGTAGAAGAAAAGACATACATGAAAGTTAATGAGAAAAAAAAAAAGCATACCATCACATAGTAATCCTGTTGAATGCCCTTGAAATGTACACGTGGCACACCATGACTCCCACCAAGTTCGCTACAGGGCATTAAAAAATATACACTCAGCCATGATTTAGCAAAATCTCTTGTGAAAGAAGAACACTAGAACCATAGGAGACTCACTCGTAGACCTGCCACTCGTTTGGGAGGCCCTTTTTACAGCCTTTGCTAGTTCTATGCTCAAACTTTAAAGCCACCTTTCACATATAAAATCAATGGACGCACGAAAAATAAGCCAATCTAACAAAACAACTGTTTTTACTGTGAAGTATTAGCATAAAGATCATACCTCCACAGCATCTGGACCGGTTCTTTCATTTGGGTTGCCACCAGCACGGCGTCCCACATACACTTGAGCAAAGCCACCCTCTCCTAGCTTTCTTCCAACTTTATACGTTGGAGAACCACCTACCGAGACCTGCAAACAAGAAACAAAAGAATTTCAGTACTACTTAGGTCTTAGAACCACATCAAACAAATGTATGACAAATCCTTGAAAGCTTGAAAGGGGCACATAACCCTCATTTAGTGCAGCTGAGATACACACTCAGAGGGAGTCTCTTCGCAATCAAACAGAATCCCATGTTATTTAAAGGACACGGGTTATTTCTTTCAGCAAGAGGCTTTAAGCATGCCTAGGCCCAGATGGCCTTTTTTATACCATCTTTATTTTCTAATAAAAATTTGACTACCCTTCTAATTAGTCTTGCGGTCACACCATGATATATCTTCAAACGAACATCTATCATACGAAAAGACAATCGAATGAGAAACAAGAATAATTGAGGAAGAAAAAAGAAGAGCCAGCACCGCATTGGGCCTATTTCTTGGCTCGTACAATAGCCGACTATCACAACTTGTCCCTTACAATGTATAACTCAATTGTTCTTTCTTGCGACAAAGACGAATCCTTAATCACTCTATCAATATTCCCTCTCTTGGCTGAATACTTAACTTTCAGCCATATCAATCATCTAATTTTCTTGAACTTTTAGCATTAAACCAACTATCCATTACTTCAAAGCCATGAAATCGTCGTTCAAATCATGTCATATCAACAATCACTACTCTCCAATACACCACATTCATCTTTCAACATTCCTTCCCCCATTCTTTCCCCCAAGGCAATGATCATCATCTCAGTCTCGGCTCGAGTACTCATCGCACCGCCATGCACCTCGCATTTTCATAACATATATTAATGCTAAAGCCCCATTTCAAGAACCCAATGAAGCGACTAAAGAAACACATATCAGTGCTCAAACACCATTTCAAGAAACCCAATGAAGCAACTAAAGAAACACAATAATACCATAAACGAGCGCGCGAGAAGCGAATCGAACCTCATCAGGAACAGGAGGAAACCTGCCATCACGCTCACGAGGAGCACCGCCGCCGCCAGTATTATCATGATCACCCATTTCTTCTTTCTTCTTCTTCTTCGCCGCCGCCGCAGTCTTCTTTCTCGCCCTCTTCTTTCGCAACCGTAGCCTCCTCTGCTGACGCGGACAACTCTCTGATCACCCTTGGTCTCCGACGGAGATCGGAATGGTTGTCGGAGATTTGGGAATTTAGGGTTTCTGCTTTCGCTGGCAGCAATTTGGGAAATGGGATTTGTGATTTTCTTGGCTTGGGTGTTGGTTACTTGTGGGATTGGAGTGAGAGGAAGAGTGGAAGAGAAGTGAGAAAAGAAGCTATGCGAGGGAAGAAGAGTTTGTAAGAAAAAGGGGGAAGCGTTTTGATTTCAAGGAAAATGCTGTATAACTACATCCCGGTCGGGTGGCGGAAATACCTAGCTGATTTTATTAATTTCATTAGAGTAGTTTTGTATTTTTTTTTTAATTTCAGAACAAATCATTTGTGTTGATAGAATAAATCATATATGCTTAAAAAACTAATCTGTTATAGTTAATATATTGATTTAAAATCAATCATATATTTTCGTGTATGTATAAAGTGACTTTATGTAATTGATTAAAGCGAATCAATTTTAACGGTTTATTTTTCTCAATTACTTTTTTTTGTCAACTAATGAGAAAAAAAATCAATGATGATGATTTATCCATTTTTTCAACAAACTGTTACATTGAACTCACTTTATTCAATTGACTAAAACGACTTTAACTACTTCAACCCCTATATGAAATATATATATGACGCGTTGTTGATGTTGCAAAAAACAACGTAGTGACTGTTACAAACTATAGGTTGAGAAATTTATATTATAACTTAAAAAATTTATACTGTAATTTGTTGAATATATACAGTTAAAATTTTATTATAAAACACACTTAAAATTTAATTGTACACATTCATTAACTTACTTATAGATTTTTTAACTTATAATATAAAATCGTCAATATACATGATTTACAGCAGTTTCTATCCTTTGCAGCATATACTAAAGACAGGAACAAGATCCTTCTTGGGAACTTTAATTATACAAATGGTTACATTTTGAATTCTCTATATATACATCACAAGGCCAATGCTCGTCCTATGCGTGTGTGTCATGACACACCTAACTAAACTTGTTTATTTAAATCAATGATCAAGATAAAATAGTTGAATGTAATGTGCTTTTGGATTTGGGACAACTTGATGATAACGAACCTTCAAATTATTTGGCTTTTTTCCACAAATGAATGTGATGTGCTTTTGGATTTGGGACAACTTGATGATAACGAACCTTCAAATTATTTGGCTCTTTTCCACAAATGCATATTTTCATCACGCTTTAATCTTAACTGTTGATTTTAAAATAAAAAAAATCTGAGGACCAGGGTAAGGAGCATCAAGACACGCATTCCCCAACCCTTCCCCAAAAGAAAATAAAATAAAAATAAAATCATTTGCAACTCACACAAAACATTGGAGATTCAAAAGCAACCAACACTTAAGCACATGTGACTTGTACTTTCAACTTGTGTGATTTATGGAACAATATATATCGCGGAACGATCAGGCGTGATTTCATACGAAAACGAAACTTATATTCATAAGTATGGAATAATACAAAATACGTATATGTTACATCTTTCGTGAGATGGAGGGAATATTATTTTAGAAAATGTTATAATTTATATGAGATATTTATTTTTAATAATGTGTCACAATTTATTTGAAACGAGGAGTATTATATTATTTAGAATAATATTTTCTCCCTTTCCATTTATTTGACTTTAAGATCAAAACATACGAATTAAAAAATCTTAATGATACAAAAAAAATTCATTCTTATCCTTATTAATAATAAGTACAAGTGATGATTATATTGAATTAGTCAAAAAATAAATTTTAGGATAAAACTATTTAGGATAACTTTTGCCTTGATAATCTCAAACTATATATATTTTAAAAAGATTGACGAATATATGTCATAACACATTTAAGTTTAAATATGTTTACATAAACCCAACGATTGATATTAAAACATGAAAGAAAGATGCATGTTAAGATGAAAGTCTAACAATTAATTGATTTATTATCATAGAGTGAGACTCATATCCTCATATATATCTATTTTTATATTTTAATCTTTAATCGTTAATTTATTTTGAACACATATATGGGTTTTCCCCATTTTAAAACTTTATTCATTTTTATTTTATTAGTGCAAGCCTCTGCTCTCAACGGTCGAAAATGAGGACGTGAGGAGAGAAACGGTGGCCAAGAGGTTTTTCTAATTTTCTGGGGAGCGCCCTCCTCCTCCTCCTCCTCCTCCCACTCCCAATTCTGTCATCATCATCCTTTTTCATCCAATTTTCTCCCAATTCCCTCGATTTCTCTTGTCCACAACTCAGATTTACATACTTCGAAGAGAAACGATTTACATCAGATTTCTCCCCCACATTAAGGTATCGTACCGTCTCCTGTGCTCAACCTTTCTTTTCTTTTTGGTTTCCCAATTTCGATCGAGATCATTTTCGTGTCCATGGTTTTCGAATTAGGGTTCTGTTCTTGGGATTGGGACTGCAATTAATTATGCATTGAAATATGAATTGTTTCTGCATTTTATTATGGGTTCATGATCTGTTGTTGCATTACCAATTAATTAGTTCGTCTGTTTTTTTAGGGTTTGTGGGAATGAGGGTTTGCGTTTGTTATTCTTTTCTGGTTATATGATTCTTGCCTATTGTTTCGCGTTATTTGCATTGCGTTTGTGAAATACTTGGTTCTGAGTTAAAAAGATCATGTACGTGGCTGTGAAGGTGTCTGTTCAAGACTTCTGATCTCGGTTATTCTCATAAGGTTGGGTCATTGGGCTCGCGTTGTGGCTCACATTTGAGATCATCTTGTACTTAAAGATCAACTCGTGAATCGTGATGGTATTAGTGAGATGTGGATGAGAAAGAGTAAAATGGTTTCTTAAAACCTGATTATTGTTGATCGCTGATGCATCTTTGGCCCATAGATCCTAGATTTTATGTGCAGGACAAGAACGGTAAACAAATGTTATCCGAGAAATAGATTCTTGAATAATGCTGTTAATCAAAAAGTAACTATGATGAAATTTGCATTCCTCTCTTTTTGCAATGATTTTTTTCAGGAGAATTCTGCTCTTCGAGATCGTAATATGATGCTGAGACATTTGAGTTCTTAGTTTTAGGCTTGTGGATATTGATACTGTCCCCTGTGCTGTATACATCTGTAGTGCAGAGATGTTTGGGTTTATTAAGTCGCCCTTCAAGTCGTCCACCACGAGCCCAGTGGATTCTGACACGGAGAGCAATAGCAATGCAACCCTTAATGCTGCTAGGCGCATTTCATCGGAGCCCATACTCATAACTCCAAACTTGAATGAGGATAATAATCTGGGTAGACGGACAACTACCACAGCTTCGTCTCCTGCTCAGTCGAGAAACAGCTACAAGAACGACTTCCGTGACTCTGGGGGACTAGAAAACCAGTCTGTGCAAGAGCTTGAGAACTATGCAGCTTACAAAGCTGAAGAGACCACAAAGAGCGTAAATAACTGCCTCAGTATTGCTGAGGACATTAGGGAGGATGCGTCGAGGACCCTGGATATGTTACACCAGCAGGGAGAGCAGATTACCAGGACTCACCAAATGGCTGTCAATATAGACCAGGACTTGAGCAAGGTATGCTCGTTGTGTTCTTAGTTCTTCATGTTATTCATTGTTGATGTTGTATGAAGCATCTGATTGTTAGATTTTAAAGAAACGGGATTCTCCTTGACAAAGGTTAACCATCTAGAACCTTTACTGCAAGGTGATGATTGCTTCTCTTTGAGTCTCTTTCCCAAAAAAAAGAAATCTGGTTCAGTCGATAAATCTAAAATCAACTTATATGAGCTAGTTTAAAAAAAATGAAACTTGTAGCTTTCATGTAGTTTAACTATTCTGTGTGAACTAATTACAAACTAAGAGTCGGTTAAAAAGTGTCTGTCAAAGTCACCGTCATGGCTTATCTTACGATGAACAATGGACTGCCAAGGAGCAAGTTAGTCAGAATCGAACTAGTTTTACTGAACCTAATAGAATTATGATTTAGAAGCATGATCTGGATTTGTTGCATAGCATCGTACATTTGCAAAATTGGATTGAAATATATTTTAGAAACGGATAATAGAATTGGGCTTTATATGGCCTTGCTATGAAGCACATTTATCGGCTGATTTGTTGTTTGATAATTAGGAATTAGGATTGTGATTTGCTCCTCACTAGCGAATTGTCATTGATGGAGTTCGAAGTCTATGTCCTTGAAGTCTCGAATATCTACTCATTTCTGCCTCTTCTGAAATGAGTCATATCTTGCTTTTCATCCGTTGTGCCTCTTATTGCAAATACGTCTATTTTGTTTCTTCTCCCTTATTATTTTGCATATACAATCATTTGATTCCACACATCATGGCGAAATGAGAAATTAGCTTATATTCTTCTCTGAAATTCAGGGTGAAAAGCTTTTGAACAATCTAGGAGGAATGTTCTCCATGCCATGGAAGCCAAAGAAGACACGGAAAATTACTGGTCCAATAATCACCCCAGGTGCTTCTCTTCTCTGCCCATTGATTGGCTCAGTGTCATGAAGCAGAAATTCCATTGTTTCACTTATGAAATTGATATCGTATGAGTATCACATTTGGGTCCTTCGCAGATGAACCATCCAAAAGCGCGACAAAAGAGCAAAGGGAAAAGCTTATGGCTCCTGTACCCAAAGGAAAGGGTACTAGCAAAACGCCTCCACCGGAACCCGCGAATGCAATGCAGAAAGTTGAGGTTTGTCTTTGTGGATGTATTAATTCCTTGAGTTGTACTTGTCATGCTCCAAATATATCTTTGACTGTTACGCAAATCATGAAACCAGTTGGAGAAGGCAAAGCAAGACGACGCACTTTCAGATTTGAGTAATATTTTGGGAGACCTGAAGGGGATGGCGATCGACATGGGATCGGAACTTGATAGGTATATGTTACGTTTGAAGGCCATACTTTACTCCTTAATTTGAGCTCAGTAGTTTTCCAGGTTTCTTGGCGTAAAGAAAATGTTAAGAAAATCTGAGACTTTCACATTTAAGCTACAACTTGAGATCGATTTCGATATATTACCCGAAGGGAGGCGCTAAT